>JAHKKF010519321.1:4494-19192 GCA_019740295.1 Labeo calbasu | reverse complement strand
ATGTGAGTCAGCTGGTAAAAGCCACTTTAACTGCAGTGATCATGACAGAAACACACGTTTGTGACGCATGAAAACACGATCAGTGACCGCAGTGAATGTCACAGTAATTCGGGACGAGTGTCGTACGTCGAACGTAAAGCTGACTGGAGAAACATGTAATCTGGAGCAGATCCTCTGTCATCAACACGGTAAATATTGTAACACATCTATAACGCAACCATTCCTCAAGATCACGTTTCACGAAAACACTGGAACCCGAACCCATCACACACACACACACACACACACGACTAACACTATTTATAAGACGAATCGAGCTGATGTTTTGTGCAGGGCTGTTTTACAGCTGAATTGAATTATTTTGATTATCGATCATCTTTACACAGTTACTGAATGAAACTGAATCAACACTGAACTGACCTCAACTCAACAATCACACGACTGTTTTAGAGCTGATCTCTGAACCATCACTGAATCAGTATTTTCCTGTTTATCACTGGGAAGCTGCTGTGAAACAATTGTATAAAATGCTATAGAATAGTTCATGTTAAATCATTTTAATGTTAATGTTAAAATGAATGCACCAGCGTGCTCTGTCTGTTTGATATGCACTAATTAGTAGTGTTTACTAAATCAACCATCACTAGTATGAGCCTATAAGCCACATCCCTCAAATCAGACAGGAAAAAAAAAACACCTAGCAACCACACCAAACACCCTAACAACACAGAACAGGCTTGTTTTCATTTAAAAATTTTTTTTTTTTCCTTTTATTCTTAACTGTTTTAAAACATTTAAAATACATTTTTACTCATATTTTATTCTTTGATTTTACTGTTATTTCTTATGAATCTGTTTGGATTATTTTATGATTATTTTAAATCCTTTGTATGTAAATCACTTTGAATTACCACAGTGTGTGAAATGTGGTGTACAGTAGTCAACATTTGAAGCGGATCAAAACCTTTCTTCAAAGATGTCCTAAAACTAAAACTAGGACAACTCTGATGAACTTTTTTGATCCACTTCAAATGTTGACTACTGTATAATGCACCACAGTTACATATGCTTGCTTGCTTATTTTAAGCTTAAATTAATTGCAATTTTTTAAAAAAAAGCATGAAATCTTGTCATTTTGCATCTCAAATAGAAGCATCTGTGAATGTTTAGATATTTTTACTATAAAACAAAACAAAACAAAACAAAAAAGCATAAAAACATTTTCAGCACTAGATTCAGATGTTACAGTCCTACTCATATTTCATGAACACAAAAAACACACAAAAAAGCACTAATATGCAATGCAATGCTTATAGAGAAGAACAAATGCAGTTCCAGTGAAATTTAGTTTTTGTATTTCCTGCAGTTTTGTCATGGATGGTAAAAAAGTAATAATAAAAGAATAATAAAAAAAGTAAGGACCAAAAGGAGAAAAGCCCACGTCTGAAACACACCTGCACATCCAGTACAATCCTCCATATATGACAAACACTGACCCTGAAACAGCCTGATGATGAACTCTGAGAACTAGAACGGAGCAAAACTAAGCCAGTGCTAAGACAGAGACAGAGACGGAGCGAGTGTACGTACAGGACATGCTGAAGAAGAAGAAGCGGCTGTGGCAGACGCAGAAACACTGGCAGATCCAGTCTGTGATCATCGCTCAGCTGCGCCTCATCATGTCCTCGCTCTACTCTACCTGCTCACCGCGGCTCCGGTTACTCGCGCCGTAACACACACCCGCGTGACAACAGCAGGCTGACAGCCGGGGAAGCGGCTCGCGTTTCTGCCGCACGTCACGTGTGTGTGTGTGTTTCCGCTCCTCCAGACTCAAGACAAACCTTCAAACCTTCAACCTTGTTAAACAGCAAGATAAAGCAGTCTAGATCTGTGATGATGTGTGATGGGTTGTCATTATTTATTTCCATTATCAGTGTCTAATGACACTCAGATAACTGTGTGAATATATTTTGAAATGTAATTATGTAATTTATTACTTATTGTGATTATTATCAATAGCTACGTTTCCATCACCCATCAAGTATCGCATCGGAAACAAGTGATGGAAACACCAAAATTAAAAAAAAATCCCTTAATTCGCAAAACAGCGGTGGTTTTTGAATTGTGCGAAAAACGGTTAATGTGAATAATGGGAGATGGAAACACATTTTGTGAATTAATTCCTCCACACACATCATAAAAGTCACGTGATTGTGTTATGGGACGGGATAACTTAACTATCAGACGGATCTCATTGAAACAGTCATTCTAAGATGCCTGAGCAAAGTCTGCCGTCAAAGTATTCTTGTATAACTGCCTCAAAGAGCTGTCTTACAAGACTGTGTCCCAAACCTCCAAAAACAGTGACCACATGTATTGTTTCATCTGCTCTCTCTGAATCATATGGACGCCCGTTTCCACCACTGAATAAAAAATAAAAAAGGTTTTTGCGACTTATCTCACAATTCGGACTTTTTTCTCTGAATTGTGAGATATAAACTCACAATTGCGAGTTATAAAGTCAGAATTCACAGTTCTGAGAAATGAAGTCAGAATTGTGAGATATAAACTCGCAATTCTGTGAACATGTCAGTCTCCTCAAAAACTCCTCAAAACTTTATGAGTTTGTATCTCATAATTCTGAGAAAAAAAGTCTGAATTGCGAGTTTATATCCCGCAATTCTGACTTTGTAACTCACAATTCTCAAAAAAATCTCACAGTTCTCAGAAAAAAAGTCAGATTTGCGAGATAAAAAGTCGCAATTATCTTTTTTATTTTTTATTCAGTGGTGGAAACAGGCTTCGATCGAATCGCAAGCAATTTATAACGTGAAAATTATTACATTCAGAGGCTTCTCCTACGTTTCTTAGTGATATTTAGTGCCAGTTTATCAGGAAGTGACGATTTTGTTTTCTTTGACTCACTGGATGGAAACAGTGCTTATTCACAAATGTTTTAAGTGATATTCCAGTTTTGCAACCTTGGATGGAAACACGGCTAATGTTGAAAACAGTTGAGTCACTTCATATTTTTGTGGAAACCATGAAACACTACCATTCACAAGTTTGGGGTCAGTAAGAAATTAATACTTTTAGTCGTCAAGGATGCATTGAATTGATCAAAAGTGCCAGCACAGACATTTATAATGTTACAAAATATTTCTATTTCAAATAAATGCTGTTGTTTTGAACTTTCTATTCATCTGTGAATCTTGAAAAATGAAATGCATCACAGTTTCCACTAAAATATTGTGCAGCACGACTGTTTTCAACATTGCTAATAATCAGAAATGTTTGTTGAGCAGCGAATCAGCATATTAGAATGATTTGTGAAGGATCATGCGACACTGAAGACTGAATGTAATGATGCTGAAAATTCAGCTGCGCATCACAGAAATAAATTACAGTTGAACAGATGCTGCTCTGAATATCAGACGTGCTGGATCCTCAGATCAGACTGAATGGGTTGTTGATGTTCAGTGTGTCTGTGTCCATCAGAGGGCGCTGTGAGCGACAGGACACGTCTCAGGTGTTTCTCAATCAGACGCTGTTGGTGTCCGTCATAGTGAGGTCACTGCAACTTTTATCTCAATTCTTATGTTTTCTTATTCAAATTACCATATGCATGATATAAACTCTGAACTCTGACATAAAAACTACAAACTGTGAGATAAAAAAATGTCTGAATTGAGAGATAAAATGTTGCAATTACTTAATTTTTTAAATTCTGTTGCAAAACAATCCTGAGTCCGTTTGACACAAAAAATACTCTTAATATTAAAAATAATCTGCAGTTTTGGGGAAAGTTACTTTTAAAAGTAATGCATTACAATATTGAGTTACTCCCTAAAAAAAGTAATTACATTAGTTACTTTTTACGTAAAGCAATGCGTTACGTTACTTTTGTGTTACTTTTTAAATCTGGGCTGGGCTTTTCTAATTTAAAAAGTTCTGTTTTTGGCAAATATAAAAGACCTTTCAAACCAAAAGCCTCAGGCTGAAGGAAAAGTAAATTGACGTCTGTACAGCAGAACACAGAGGAAGAAAGTTCAACAAAAAAAAGAAGAACAAATGTTATTTTATCTTGAGTAATTTTTGTTTAGTACGGTTGAATTGGATCATCGAGGGTCGGCAGCAAAGACACTGATTAATAAAATGAGATTAAATACATAAAGTATATTTGTATTATTTAACATATTTAATTATTGCAGGTTTGCGTCATGTTCTAAGATGCATTTCACTGTTTTATTCATTTTGAGGAATAATGAATCTGTTTTTTGTGAGTGAGATGAATTAATGCATGTTCACATTTAGTCTAGAACTAAAGTAACACCTCACTCCTGATTTCTCTCAACATGAGCACAGGAGAGCTTTCGATCAACAAATGGGGAAAAAAAAGTAACTCCGATATTTTCTTAAAAATTAAAAAGTAATGCGTTACTTTACTAGTTACTTGAAAAAAGTCATCTGATTATGAAACTCACTTTACTTGTAATGTGTTACCCCAACACTGATAATCTGTGAGATCTGAGTCGTGTTTGACAGATGACTGTGAAACACACATGATGTGATCGTGTGTGTGTGTGTGTCTCACTGCTTATGTAAGAGAACAGCGAGGATTTTCTCTTCATGCCTCATGTCAGCTGAGACATTTCAGTTTAAGTGTAATCATTTCTGATTCATATATTCTACTCCTCTTTCATTGTTCAGGTCGATGGCAGTGATCTCACCTCCATCCTGACTGCTGAGCACGTTGAGGGCGAACAGCATGGCGTTGGAGAAGGTGGTGGCTTCCTCCTTACTGGCGAAGTTGAGTCCGTACACCTGCCGCGCGTCACGCCACTGGTGGAAGGTGGGCGTGGCCTGATTATACTTCAGACCCTTCACGATCGAGTAGTTGATGACCACCTGTCACACGGGTCAGAGGTCAGAGGTCAAAGGTCAGCGTGTGACTATTCTAGACTATTGTTTTACAAATACACAATATTTGTTTTGCATTTTTATTTTTGTTAGAAACACTGAGACACTTTTTCAAAATATCTTCTGTGTTCAGATGAGAACAAAACTTGATCTGAATCATGACTCTAATGTTTTCTGTAGAGCTAAAAATGAGTTGATTAGTTTATTAAAGGAGAAGTTCACTTCCAGATCAACAATTTACAGATAATGTCTCCATTGTCATCCAAGATGTTCATGTCTTTCTTTCTTCAGTTGTAAAGAAATTATGTTTTTTGAGAAAAACATTTTAAGAATTCTCTCCATATAGTGGACGTCTATGGTTTCCGTGAGTCTGAACTTCCAAAATGTAGTTTAAATGCGGCTTCAAATGGCTCTAAACGATCTCAGTCGAGGAAGAAGGGTCTTATCTAGCGAAACAATTGGTTATTTTCTAAAAACAAATGACAATTTATATACTTTTTAATTTAAAATGCTCGCCTTGTCTAGCTCTGTGTGAACTCTGTGTATTCCGGTTTAATACAGTTAGGGTACGTCAAAAAAGTCCCGTCTCGTTTTCTTCTCCAACTTCAAAATCGTCCTACATCGCCGCTTTAACTCTTTTTTGTAAAGTGTGTTTGATCTTCTTTGCATGTTCACTTTGTAAACACTGCGTCGGTAGTTCTGCAGCGATGTAGGATGATTTTGAAGTTGGGGAAGAAAATGAGATGGGAGTTTTTAGACGTACCCTTACTGTATTGAACCGGAATACACAGAGTTCACACAGAGCTAGACAAGGAGAGCATTTTAAGTTAAAAAGTATATAAATTGTCCTTTTTTTTTTTTTTTTTTTTAGAAAATAACCGATCATTTCGCTAGATAAGACCCTTCTTCCTCGACTGAGATCGTTTAGAGCCATTTGAAGCCGCATTGAAACTACATTTTGGAAGTTCAGACTCACGGAAACCATAGACGTCCACTATATGGAGAGAATTCTTAAAATGTTTTTTTCAAGAAACATAATTTCTTTACAACTGAAGAAAGAAAGACATGAACATCTTGGATGACAATGGAGACATTATCTGTAAATTGTTGATCTGGAAGTGAACTTCTCCTTTAATTAATTAGTTTCATAACTGATACATTTTGTATCATTAACAGTGTCATTTTGCTGCAAATATTCTATAGATGTAAATGTGAGCTGCACAGAAGTCATTTGTGAAGTAAATGATGGTGGTTGTTGTTGAATGATCTGGTTTTGTGTGTTGTGATGTGTAAGTGAGCAGACGCACCTGCTGGTCCTGCAGTTTGACTCCCACCACGCGGAACGTGTTGTTGCTCGTGTTGTGGTAGATGTTGATTCGACTGAAGCCCTGCTGACCCGGTTTGATCGGCACCCATTTTTTGCTGGTGTCGTCGTAGACCATGACGGAGGCGCGGGCCTGACAGATGCTCTGCTCGCTGAAACGAAACAAACACACGACGGGTCGGTCAATAAAACACACGTGAACGCGACAGCGCTGGCCTCGTTACAGTCACTCATTCACCCGCCGCTCATCGACCATTAACAATCACATACAGTCGAGGTCACAAGTTCACATACATCTGCAAAATGATAATTATTTGACCAAAATATGAGGGATCATACAAAATGCATGGTATTTTTATTTAGTACTGACCTGAAGAACATATTTCACATAAAAGATGTTTACATATAGCTACTGAATTTATAAAAATGCTGTTCTTCAGAAAAATCCTTCAGCTCCCACAAATACTTTGGTTTTCCAGCATTTTTGTGTATTTGAACCCTTTCCAACAATGACTGTATGATTTCGAGATCCATCTTTTCACGCTGAAGGGCAGAACTAAATGAAAAAAATATGATATTAAGGCAAAATTAGGAAAATCTTCATTCTGTTCAAATGTTTTCACCCCCGGCTCTTAATGCGTGGTTTTTCCTTGTTGAACATCAGTGAGTGTTTGAATCTTCTGTAATAGTTGCATATGAGTCCTTCAGTTGTCCTCAGTGTGAAAAGATGGATCTCAAAATCATTTTTGGAAAGGGATCAAATACACAAAAATGCTGGAAACCAAAGTATTTGTGGGAGCTAAAGGATTTTTCTGAAGAACAGCAGCAGTTGAACTGTTCAGGACAAACAAGGGACTCAAGAACAACATCACTAAACAAAAACACAGCTGTGGATCATTCAGGAAACAACACAGCATTAAGAATCAAGTGTGAAATATCTTCTTCAGGTCAGTACTAAATAAACAATGACATGCATTTTGTACAATCCCTCTTATTTTGGTAAAATAATTAACATTTTGCATATTCTGCAATGTGTATGTAAAACTATTAACCTCAACTGTATCAATCCCCTAATAAAGATCACTCAAAAAACACTGAAATACATTGCAAATTTTTAAATTCTCAAAAGAGGTGTTTGAAACCATAACAGACAATCACTGCTGGAGAAAAAACAAGCATTCATGTGCCTGGGAAATCAAAACCTCAGAGTTACTGAAACTCAGACCCTGTGACAACTTGCCCCAGTCTCTTCTTCTTGAAGGACAGAACATGAGGAATCAGACTGAAGTCACAGAAGGAGAGAGTTTGAGATCAGCAGCGAACACGAGGAAAACAAGCCCATCTGTGCGGCGCTGCTAAAATTATAAACGCCGCCGCGGGCCGAAGATGTACCGCAGAAACACTGCGAGCGTGTCAGTGTGATCGTCCAAACGCTGTCACTGACCAACAATGTCAGCAACCTGCTGTAACCACTCCAAAAAATATAATGCAAGTCATTCCATTAACAACATTTTTCAAAACTTTTGCTGTTCCGCAGAGGACAGAAAGGCATGTTTGCAGTGATGTGAGGGAGAGCAAATGATGATTCTGATGACTGAAACAAGTCTAAATGCAATAAACAATAAAAACATCATATTCAGCTCCACGCAGCATCTTTCTGTAAATAACCGCAGTCTAATGCAACATACATGAACATCAGCAGCAGCACACGTGACAAACCGTCAGCCGATGCAGCACAAGAGCAGCGCTGCTCAAAGCATTTCACAAGATTCCTGCTGATCAGAGGAAAGTGCATGAATAAATCAGACTTTCACGAGAGACATTAGATACTTTCAGTGCCGGTTTAGAGCACAAACACACACAGATGCTCCTCCACTCACTGAAATATGAACAAATGTTCTCTGTGACATGAATAAATCAAACGCATGTCCAGCATCAGTGTGCGAACGCAGCCGAAATCTGTCATAATGCTAACAGGGAATGCTCATAAAGCGTTTGTTTTTCAGCAGTCTGCTCTTTAACATTGCAGTGGCTCATACAGAGTGTGCAATAACGCATGTTCGAGTCACACGACCTCATTACACTGCATGTTTAATTCAGCGAGTGCCGTCATCTCAAAAATATGATTTTACAATTTTAATCAAGTTGCATGAAAAACGTCTAATTTAGCATTAAAGCATTTAGCAATCACGTAGATCACGCTGCAGTGAAGGTCTTCAGATTGAGTTCAATGGCCGCTGCCCTTTACTACGGTACACTAGCGCTGCTGACCGTGCTGATAGTCATGTGACCTTCACTTCCTGTCAGAATGAGTGAATGCACATGAACATCAGTGTCAGAATCACACAGAGAATCACCGCAGTGGCTCGTACAGTCAGGTTATGTGTGAATGCGTCATTCGTCACGTTTATGGACGCAGCCAGAGTAGAATATAGAGCTCTATGAAATACGTTTTATTTTTTCCCAAATTCCATTTTATTTTTTTCCAAATTTTGCTTTTTTTCTGTTTGAATTTTTCTCGACTCCTTTTTAATGGTAAATTAAATTCGAATAATTAAAGAGCATGTCTAATTAATTAAAATCATGAAACTTATACAATGTCACATCAATATAATGAAAGTTTAAGAAAAATGACATGTTTAGGGCCCTGTGCAATGTTTTATTTTTTCTCACCATATGTTTTATTGTTATCAAATTCTGTTTTATCATGTCTCATTATTTGAATGCATACTTCTGTGTTGTGTATTTAAAATGTTCTGGTTATCAAATGAAGGCATAAATCATTCATTTAATTTATCTTTTAATTATTAAAAATTAAGCAAACATTTTTTGGCAAACAAAGGAGAATTTACTATTAAAATTAAAACATGGAAGAAATGTGTGATTATACCCTAAAAAATAATGTTTGTTTCATTTTAGCAGTAGTAGTAATATATTTCTGGCACAATGTCTTCAAGTTAAACCAGACTTTTATTTTGACGGGTTTCCCTGTCTACATTTCTGTGTGTATATGATATAACGTCAGCTTTTCTAAAATGGAACGGTCAAATGAATTCATTCAAACTTTGACAAATTCCGTGACATTCAGTAAATCCCGTTTTAATGACTGGATTCCGTGATTCCGTCCGTGTTTTCCGCATCGCTGAAATCATAGGGCCCTAAGAATAACACATGTTTCTGACTCCAGTGCTGTCATGTGACCTCATTACACTTCAATTCAGCAAGTGCCGTCCAGATATCATTTACATTTACATTTAGACATTTAGCAGATGCTTTTATCCAAAGCGACAATGGAAGCAATTCAAATCAACAAAAGAGCAAAAACATGCAGGTGCTCTGATACGTCTCAGTTCACAAACGCAGTACACATAGCAAAGGATTTTTAAAATGATATAATAAATAAAAAGAATCAATAGAATGGAAAAACAAAACTTAAGCTAGTGTTAGAGGTCTTACAAAAAGAACAGAGAAGCTAGTGATAATAGTTTTTTTTTAAAGAAAACAAGCAGTAAGTAAATGAATAGAGTGTAAAAGGGCAAGTTTTTTTAAAGAATAGAGTTAGAATAGAGAGTGCTGGAGTTTTTTGAGACGGTCAAATAAAGATGGAAGAGATGAGTTTTTAGTCGATTCTTGAAGATGGTAAAGGACATCTCAAGAATCATCTCACAAATATGATTATTTAATATTTTCACTTATGATGCATTAAAAAATGTCTAATGCTAAGAAACATTTAACAATATATACAAATATGTGACCCTGGAGCACAAAACCAGTCTTAAGTGTCACGGGTATATTTGTAGCAATAGACAACAATACATTGTGTGGGTCAAAATGATCCATTTTTCTTTTATGCCAAAAATCATTAGGATATTAAATAATGATCATGTTCCATGAAGATATTTTGTAAATTTCCTACCGTAAATATATGAAAACCTAATTTTAGAATAGAAATATGCATCGCTAAGAACTTCATTTGATCGACTTTAAAGGTGATTTACTTAATATTTAGATTCCAGATTTTCTAATAGTTGTATGTCGGCCAAATATTGTTCTATCCTAACAAACCATAGATCAGTGGAATCTTATTTATTCAGCTTTCATATGATTAATCTCAATTTAAAAAAAACGGACCTTTATGACTGGTCTTGTGTTCCAGGGTCACATATATTATTCTAATGGTGTCACTGACTGTATTAATGAGAGCTCGTTAGTGTCCATCTCATTCATTATTATGTCGACAGAACGACTTCAAACGACACACACTTCACCGGGCCCGTGATTCGTTTCCATGACGACAGAGTCTGATGACATCACCACTGCGACCCGCAGCAAATTACCCACAATCCCCTGGGGACAGTTCAGCCACTTTGACACACACACACACACACTGGTATTCCTCTCATTATATGCTCATTCCAGAGGTGTAATGGTTTTCTAATTGCACAAACTGTATTTTCTATCCCCTACCCTAAACCTAGACATGTTTACATTCACAAAACACTTCGTTCTGTGATTTAACAGCTTGTTTCCTCATGTGGACCTAAAAAAGGTCAAAATTCACTGGACTTACTATACTGGTGTGGGGACATTTGGTCCTTATATTGTATGGAATCTAAATAAAGTGTCATTTTCACCTGTTTTATCTTCCTCCAGGTGAAAATCATCATGACTATGAGATGAAGCAGGAGCAGATTCAGTCTGAGACTCGTCCGAGATGCTCGTCTACAGCCAAAGAAAGCAGTGCTGACACACGCTCACACAACGAGGAAGCGAGCACACACACAGAAGTATGAGTGTGAGCGTTACATAAGCACAAAACATAGTTTTGGTTTGGAGCAGAAACACACAAGCACAGAAAGATTTGCTCAGTGAGTCTCAGACTGCAGAAACACAGCGGTGCGCTGACAGGACGACTGGAGGGGAACATTTCACTGGCCTGAATAAAGAACGAGCTGTAATAACATCACTCCTCATCCGTTCAGGGTTTACCCTAAATAACAGCAGGAACCTGAGACCTGATGACGGTGAACATTTCAGCTGTTTCTCATATTCACATCAGCGACTGTGATTCTACAGCAGGATCATCTGGAACGAATCAGAGAAACTCCGATCAACAGTGAAACCGCATCTCTCCGCTTCAGGCCTTTAAAACAGCTGATCGTATAATCGACAGAACGTTCACAACAACTGATGTTCACTTATATTATGGATTTAACTGCTCTGACACTGTTGGATGACAACTTGAACTGATGCAGAACTGGATAATGACGTCTCAATAATGACTCTATTGTCTTCTGTAGAACGGAATGGAACTGATTTCAAAATGTATGTATTTTACATAAAGAAAACTGGGTGACACTTTACAATACGGGTGCACAAATATGCATGAATTCATGCTTCACTAATGCAGATTAGTTAATAAACTCATCAAGAACTAAACCATTTATTCATAATTACTTCGTCAGCAACAAATGAACATTCTAGATGATTCATAACTTAAGTAATCAATAAATTGTTATTAGTTAAATGTGTCATGATGCATTAATTCCCTACGAACATATTATATTAACTAATAGTGTAAATTCATGTGTTAATTACCACAATGGGTCGAAGCCATGCATTTCAACTTCCAGTTGAAATCTGCAAAGATATTATTATGTTCTGACTTGTTACTAGGTAATAGTTCTGTGCCTCAACAAGTAAAGTCAGAACATTATGATACATTTGCAAATCATTAGCTAATGATTAATTAACGCAGACAACTGGAAGATGAAGTTCATAGCTTTGACCACTGTGATAATTAATTAGTTAATATGTGACCCTGGAGCACAAAACCAGTCTTAAGGCGCTGGGGTATATTTGTAGTAATAGACAAAAATACATTGTATGGGTCAAAATTATGGATTTTTCTTTTATGCCAAAAATCATTACGATAGTAAGTAAAGATCATGTTCCATGAAGATATTTTGTAAATTTCCTACTGTAAATATATCAAAATCTAATTTTTGATTAGTAATATGCATTGTTAAGAACATTCGAACAACTTTAAAGGTGATTTTCTCAATATTTTGATTTTTTTGTACCCTCAGATTCCAGATTTTCAAATAGTGGTCAAATATTGTCCTGTCATAACAAACCATACACCAATGGAAAGCTTATTTATTCAGCTTTCAAGTGAATTATACATCTCAATTTCGAAAAAGTGATCCTTATGACTGGTTTTGTGGTCCAGGGTCACATGTATGTTATTAGGGAACTAATACATTACAACACATTTAACTAATGACAGTTTATTGATTACTTCATCTATGAATCGTACAGAATGTTCATTTGTTGCTGATGCAGTAATCATTAATAAATGTGACCCAGGACCACAAAATCAGTCAAAAGGGTCAATTTTTTTAAATCTGATATTTATACATCTTATGAAAGTTTTCGATTGATGTATGGTTTGTTAGCATAATATTTGGCTGAGATTCAACGTGAAAATGAGAAATCTGAGGGTGCAAAAAATCTAAATATTGAGAAAATCACCTAAAAGTTGTCCAAATTTAGTTCTTAGCAATGCATATTACTAATCAAAAATCAAGTTTTGATATATTTACAGTAGGAAATGTACAAAATATCTTCATGGAACATGATCTTTACTAAAAGAAAAAATGATAATTTTGACCCATACAATGTGTTGTTGGTTATTGCTGCAAATAAACCCGTGATACTCAAGACTGGTTTTGTGCTCCAGGGTCACAAATGGTTTAGTTCTTCATGAATTATATATGAACTCGTGATTATCTGTGCATTAGTTAAGCATGAATTAATGTGTATTTGTGCATCCGTATTGTAAAGTGTTACCGAACATGGTTATTTTCCTGTTTATTAATGTGAAGCTGCTTTGAAACAAGGATGTTTGTTTCTGCCACGAGATAAAAAAATAAAAATGTGACCTTTCATCTCACAGTTCTGAATTGCAAGATAATAAAGTCAGAATTGTGAAATATAAACCTGCAATTGTTGCGCATAACCTTAAAAAAAAAAAAAAAAAAACGAATTATGAGATGTACAAAAGAAAATGTTTCAAAATGATGTTTCATTTTTTATCCCGTAGTTTTAACAAGCTTCCATTACAATCTAGAAATAAACATGACTTAACTGAGCCATGAATCCTGACCAGATGAAGCACATGACCAAACCAGATCTCAGACCTGCTGAACACACCGCTGGTTTAATCTGGTTTTCAGTTTTCTTTCGCAGGATTGCGTCTCATTTATTCTCCATAAGAATGAAATCAAATCTGGTCTGAAGTAAATCTGCTGAGCTCTTGTTATAATCTCTAGGGATGAAACTAAATAGAAAATGATTTAATACCTCGTTTAGCGGCTTTACATCTGTTACAGCTGTTTAGAAATGAGATAGAAAATCACGGTTCTGTTTTTTCACTCATTTCTGAGTTCTCGCAATTCTCAATTCTCTACTTCTTTTTTAATATTCCATGGTGGAAATGGGCACATAAAACACACTGGAATCTGCAAAGAAAGCAGGTCAACAGAATGTGAGACAGACTGATTCTCTGGTGGTGTGTGAGGATTCACATCACAATCACTGTTTTATCACAGTGAACACGTTCAGCCCGTTCTGTGTTCAAACGCCTGATTCCGCTATGGATTAAATCATGAAATAGCAGGAATTATCCTGTCAACTCCACACAGATGTGCATCTGCAGCATGAAACACACACACACACACACACACTCACACACGCCCTTCACGTGATGTTTGCTGAGTCTGTCGCTCTGTATCAGAGGAGACACGGGCTGTGCCGTGGTTGCCACGGCAACCTGGCTAGAGTGTCTATGGGATGCTGAGCAGCCGCTTGTCTCCATGGTACCCAGAAGCCTTTGGGATGCAGTACAGAGCCTGTAGCATCATGGTGCGTCTCTCTCTGACTCGATTTACTCACTTAATTCACTGACCTACATTTTTATCAATGAATTTACTGCAGTATGTCAAATAATCGAAAATGTGCTCACACTCAGGCCATTCAAGATTACGACGTTCATCAGATTTGTAGAAATGTGTGATTCCATCACTGTCTCACCAATGGATCCTCTGAGTGAATGGGTGCCGTCAGAATGACAAGATGTGAACTGATGGACTGGAGTGGTGTGGATTACTTGTGAATTATTGTGATGTTTTTATCAGCTGTTTGGACTCTCGTTCTGACGGCACCCATTCACTGCAGAGGATCCATTAGTGAGACAGTGATGGAAAGATACATTTCTTTGCGATCTTTTCAGATCATTAGTGAAACAAGATTAGGATGAGTTTGTTTGTTCATCAGATTTGTAGAAATGTGCCATTCCTCTGCAGTGAATGGGTGCCGTCAGAATGAGAGTCCAAACAGCTGATAAAAACATCACAATAATCCACAAGTAATCCACACCACTCCAGTCCATCA
>JAHKKF010519320.1:2933-16452 GCA_019740295.1 Labeo calbasu | reverse complement strand
TATTTTATTTTATTTTATTTTATTTTATTTTATTTTATTTTATTTTATTTTATTTTATTTTATTTTATTTTATTTTATTTTATTTTATTTTATGTAAGGGGGGAAAAATTCCATAGAAAATAACATGGCATCCTGATGTTGCCAGTCAACATTTTTTGGAGGCTTCCAATACCTCTTTTCTCTGACCATTTGTTGAAGAAAAAAGTATTTAATGTTCTGTTTTGTACCCTTTTTATAGCAGGTGCCAAATGCTTTTTGTGAAAAAACAAAGAGGACACAAAGAAAGCCACCACACAGTGCTAACACAATAAAACTGTATTACATTTGTGCTTAAAATGATTACAGTACAGTATGTACACGTCCTAAAAATAAACATCTCATGCTGAATAACACATAAAAAGAAAATCCATATACAATAGCAAGCAAAAAGGAATATTTTTCTTAAATATGTACAACCACCATATACAAATTAAGTTTGTCCTCATATTTTCTCTAGGCTATGCCCTCGGTTTCCAAAGGTTGTCATAGACCATAAAAGGATTATCAACGTAGTAGGCTACAGTAGTGATTTGCTCGCTTGTCGCCTTGAGTCGATAGTAAACAAAACCCGGTAAAGGCAAATCCTCCAACCAGGTATTCACGTGCTCCAGTAATGCCTACAGTTTATGCGACCTGATTGTGTTTAAACAGGATTGAGCAGATCAACATGGGCTGCACCAAAAAAAAAAGGAGGTGACGTTCGTCACGTCTGAAGGAGATGCTTGGCGACTGGCGGTGATTCAGTTCAGGTATAAACATGTCAGGAACAAAGCCTTGAGTTACGCACAATGACGAAAAGCCTATTAAATAAATACAGTGAAGAAAGTAACAAACCCTTCGGTTTACATACGTGCCAAACCCAAATGTTCAAAGAATTCGCATTTGACAGCTAGATCTTAAACAGGGTGAAATAAATGTTTCAAAACATCACTACTGAAATCACACCACTTGTCAAAATCGAAGCCCAAAGATCTGTTAGCAAGCTAACACCATGTCCTAACCAGTTTTGCAAAGTTGTCCTAAACAGCCAAGGCATTTTGACTTTATCTGAGGCATTGTGCTGGGTAGCTCCGCCCACTGTGAAATCTCATTGGTTCCTGTAACTGTACATTAAACATCAAACATCTTCTGATTGGCTGAACAGCTGAAAACGCAATTAAGACACAAACGCAAAATAGTTCGAAATAGAAAGGACAATGAGGAAACCCATTCAACCTGAGATCTTATGTTGACATGGCTCCTTTTCTTCTCACACTCTAAATACTGATTTTTAATTTTTTTTTTTTTTTTTTTTTACTATGCGCTCTTCACCCTGTAAAGCAAGTGAAATGGAATTGCGATTTGGACTTGGGGTTGTACATTTGTGTGTTTAAGTTCACAAAAGTCGGCCATCGAGATGTCTCGTCTTCATAAGGCCGTCAGGCAGCGTCATTAAAAGCGAACCACAGTCTTGGTCCGTCTTGGAACGTTCTCCCACTTAGCAAAAACGTCTCTATGGCTAATCTGTACAGTACACCGTCCCTTATTTGGGCTCTTCGTATATACAAAATAATGGGGACAAGGGCTGGAGAGGACACTAGTGCTTTTTGTGTCTGATTGCATGTCCCCTTCGGGTCCTCTCGCAGCTCGTTCCCCTCCTGCGAGCGTCGGGGTCGCGAGGTGGTCAGCGGACCTGCGGCGCGTAGCCCTCCTTCATCAGTCCTTCCTCGTAGTCTGTCTGGCACAGGATCATGTTGTTCTTTAGGAAGAACTTGTCTCCGACGCAGAACCTGCAGAAAGAGAAACATGGCGTTTACGTAACTCGAGAGGGACGCAGAAGGACTCATTACTAGCAAAACTTGCCGGCTTTCCCTACAGAGCCGCATCCCGCCCCCTCAAATATTAGCGTGCGTTATCCTGCGGACACTCTGGAAAGAGTATCTCCAGAGTGCACCTAGCATCTTCTCCACCTGCAGCTGTTTCATAAATATACCCCACAGACGGAGCGCAGCCTGACGGGCCGCTGTCTCACTTGACCTTTTGGAAAGAAGATTATGTTGGTCAGGCAGAAGAGAGAGACAAAGGAGGCGGTAGAGAGGGAACGAGAGCGAGAGCGAGCGCTCTGTGTGTTTAGCCGTCCTGAGGGCCGCTTATCTTGCTCGCAGCGAGAGTTCGACAAGGTCGGAGCGCCAGCGAGCGCTCGTGTCTACCGGCCAGCGTTCCCTACCGAACCCTCCCGCCTGTGGACGAGCAGAAAGACAATGTGTTTGAGTGTCTGCAGGTGCCGTTTTAACAATTACAAGTTTGTAGTGGGAATGCAATGTTAGGCGAGCGTTAAAGGGGATAGTTTGGGTTCATCCAAAGTTAAAGGGATAGTTCACCCAAAAATGAAAACTGTCACTGATTATTCACCCTCATGTCGTTCCAAACCAAATTGTTCATCTTCGGAACACAAATTAAGGTATTTTTGATAAAATCCGAGAGCTTTCTTACCCTGCATAGATGCAATGCAACTACCACGTTGAAGGCCCACGTAGTAAGGACATCGTTAAAATAGTCCATGTGAAATCAGTGGTTCAACCGTAATTTTATTAAGCCTTTTATAAAAGTTTGTTTACATGCTATATAAGCGTGTGCTGTGTATATTTATGTATATATAAATACACACACATGTATATATTTGTACAAAAATTTGTATGTAAACACGTATATAATTTATATATAAATATAAATATTTATGTGTGTGTGTTTATATATACATCATAATTATACACAGCACACATAGTATGTAAACATAAACTTATTTAGAATCGATTAATTGTGACTAATCGTTTTTCAGCCCTACGTAAATAAATAAATTACAGCTATTTGTGAAAATAATTAAAATTACAAAGGAGGTTACATCTGAATATTTGAACCTAATCTCATGACGAAAACATACCTATCTGAACTTTTTCGCAAGACGCGAAATACATAGTGCCATGTACGTTTCGTGAACAGATGAACGTACATGCGGTACACTGTAAAAAGCAACTTGTTGATTCCACTTCAGTCAACTCAAAGTTTAAGCAACTTGAAATGTTAAGTTGTACTAAGTGACAACTTGGATATTTGAGTTCATTCAACTTTAAATTTTACAGCTGGGTAAAAAACTTTTAAGTTTAACAAACCAAATTGTTTGTTTAGTCAACTCAAATATCTAAGTTTTCACTTAGTACAAATTAACATGTACATGTTGAGTTGACTAAACTTAAAGTTGACTGAACTTAAAATAATTTGGTACCCAGCAGTCTTAAAATTTTAAGTTGACTCAACAAATTGAGTTGTTTTTTTTTTTGTTTTTTTATAGTGTACATTTTATGTGGTATTGGTTTTGTACGTCACTGCAGTTCTGACTTAAAAATGTCCGTTGAGTGGCGCTATAACTCTAATGCTGTGTGACGTTTTAAAATAACGTACCATCTGCACTATACCTAAACCTGTCCGATAGTATGAACAAAAGCAAATGTGACACAAAAATGCAATTGCAAGCATACCGTTTTAGCTTGTTTTTTGATCTCTCATTTTTCAGCTCTTTCATTGTGAGTCATGTTTTTCACAGGATTTGTACCCAATGATTTCTCCTCTAAGTCCAGTTCCATGCTGGCTGAGCTATCAAGTAAGCTTGTTACATCCAGAAATCAAAACATATGGAGCTATAATCATAACTGTGTACAAAAAACGATGTGCTTGGTGTTTTACCACCTGTAGTGTTCATTTCTGTTGGAAACTGAAATGTACTTATTAGTACGTATTCTGCGTCTTGCGAAAAAGTTCACACATGTACGTTTTCGTCATGAGATCATGGAATATTTTCTGCAAAAAGTTAGAATGTGTTGAATAATATTAATTTGTTGCATTGTCTGTTTTTGATATGCATGATGCCTCCTGCCATTTAATGGCCATTTTGTAAAGCGATGCTTTTCTGATGCTTTTGATTGTTGTTGATTGGTTAACGCTGCCTGGTTTTCAATTTAAAAAAAAAAACAAAAAAAATCAATAGTTGAAAACATTCATTAGAAATCTAATCGATTACAGTAATAAAGTAATTGAAATAGTTACAAAGCTTCATTTTGAATAAATTAACCTTCCCAACACTACTATTAAGTAACTTTGCGACCACACTGTAAAAAAACAACTTAAAAAAACTTTCAACTTAGTGTTTGTGCTGCCTTAAAATGTTAAGTTTACTCAACTCAAATATCCACGTTTTCATGTTGTACAACTTAAGATTTCATGTTGACTAAACTTAAAATTTTAAGGCAGCACAAACTTTTTTTTTTTTTTTACAGTGTACCGGTCATTTCTAGACTGTCTGCGTAATATCTGCTAACACTTTATTTTAATGGTCCGCCAACAGACTTTCTACTGACTATAAATAACTTTGCAAGTACGTCAACTTATTCTGCTGACCCTAACCCTAATCTAACAGTCTACTAATGCAATAATTAGAGTTAGTTGACATGTAATTGCGAATTCATAAGAGTTAGTTGATATGCACTTAACTAGAATGTCTAAAGTAGACTCTTTAAATGTAACCTAAGAGGATTTAAAAGCAGGAATATGCACCTAATTATATCAAAACACATTAATTCTCCCATTTGACCTGTAATGATGTTAATCATTTTTAATGTTGTTTTAGGGTTTTAGGCTGTACATTGTCATGGCAACAAAGTTCTAAATTGGATCTTTACACAAAAGGTTAGCAAGTGATTATTTTATTTTTTTTTTTTTTAACCAAAAACATCACATTGCTGAGATTGTTTGACTATCTTATTAAACCAGCGAGTATTTAACATTAGTACTATAACTCAAATTTTTGCTTTTTAAGAAGGACATTCATGTTTGTGGTCATTAAAGTGCTGTGGATTGAGATTTTTATGGAACAGACATTATTCAGAAGGAGTCGAATAAGATCTGAGAGCCGTTATTGTTGAATATAATAAGCGAGTATACTTTGTAAACGGCTTCCTCACTCCCTCCCTCGCAAACACACGCACGCACGCACTCGGGAAAAGTTTTTTTATTCGTTATACACGGCAATGTCAAGCGGGAAGGCGCAGCCATTAGTTTGGCCCAAGTATCAACAAGTAATATCCATTAATCGCGCTTGTTGACACGGTGATTAACACAAAGCAGAGGTGTGCTTAATGTAATGGTGTCATTCACTCCAATAAAAACGTCCTGTTTAAATGACACATTCTTGCCAGGAATCCATTAGTGTCTGTCTTCTCTGACATCCTGGCCCTCTCCACCTCCTCTTCTGAGCACCTCCATCTCGCCCGGTTCGTTCTCTCGCTTTCTCGGCTAATAGGATCTCTCTGTGTTTATTTACAGCCTGTGTTTTCTGTTCCCTCTTAGCCTCGTTGCCGCCCCGTTTCGCAGCGCCAAATTGTTTCTGCTTGGTGAAATGTCAACAGCGTTTGTGACATCTGTGTGCCAATTATGACGAGGATATTGCAGTCAGCCCATCAGAGGTAGCGGTAATAAATGCCCTTGCGCTGCCCTCCGTTTTTCAGCTCGTTCAGTCATTACCGATCGCCACATGTTTCCGAGCACCTACATTACCCTTAGCTTGATGCGTCCCCCTCGTCCTCCCCTTTCAATCTCTCATCCCAGATGAGTTCAACTTCAGATTGCTTTAATTGCTTTTTAGTATTTCCCATCAAGTGCGGGGGAAAAAAGTAAATGCATTTGCTATAGTGTTCGCTCAGGTATGACCGTAAATTTGGGGCTTTTTGTGTTTTTTGTAAGGCTGCCATTTTTACACGTTAATTGAGTGCGATTAATTATAAAGAAAATAATGTGATAACAAATGAACGCAATTAATCATGTCCCTGACCCATATGTAAATTACATTTACAAAATACTATCTGAGCACTGTTAGTAATTATTTTAAATACATAATTTTTTGGTAACTCTTTGTTACCAAATTTGTTAACAGCAGTTAATGCATTTATGTATTCAACTGACAATGAAAGACTTTTACAGTATTTATTGTGATTTGCTGGATTTTGGTTTGACAAAAGTAAATGAACATGAATTAACAATGGTATGCTTAGAAATTAACATTAGCCTAGATAAATAAATGCTGTAAATATAGTTGTAAGTTCATGATACCAAATGCATTTAATAATTTTAGGAAATTTAACCTTATTATTTCCATCTGAACAATTTAAGAACTACCACCTTGATTGCAATATTTCTGTCCTTTTTTTTTGGTAAGTTTGCAGTGAACTGACTATGTGCAACTTGCCTTGCCAAACTAATTAAAGGATTAAATAAATAAATAAATAAATAAATAAATAAATATATAAATGGCACTTAAATGTCTGTTAAATGTTTTCAGATGATAATAATGATTTTCATAAATTAATCATTTATAAGAATTCAAAAACATTACTTAAACATAATAATTCATGAATAAATTCGGAATAAATTTGCATTATTTCTGTCCTTTTTTTCTGCTAAGTCTGTAGTCAGATATGCAACTTGCTTTGCCAAACTAATTAAACGATTAAAAAAATAAACATAATATTGTGTAAATGACTCTTAAATATCTGTTAAATGTTTTCAACTGCCAAAATAATGATTTTCATAAATTACTCATTTATAATCATTTGAAACTTAAATATAATAATTTATGAATAAATTTGCATTATTTCTGTCCATTTTTGGGGGGTAAATTTGTAGCCAGCTGACTATGTAATTAACCTTGCCAAACTAATTAAATGATTTTTAAAAAAAGTGTAAATGGATCTTAATTTTTATAAATTAATCATTTAAAAAAAGTAAAAAAAAAAACTTTTTTAAAAATATAACAATTTATGAAAAATATAGCATTATATCTGTCTTATATATAATTTTTTTCATATATATATTTTATATATATAGTATATAAAGTATAAGTATATAAATGTGTAAATGGCTCTTAAATGTCTGTTAAATGTTTTCAGCTGGCACAATAACAATTTTCAGAAATTAATTTATAATAATTAAAAAACATTACTTATAAAAATGTATGAATAAATTCGCATTCTTTCTTTTTTTTTTTTTTTTGCCAAGTTTGTAGTCAGTTGACTATATGCAACTTGCCTTACTAAACTAATTAAACAATAAAAAATGATTTTTTTATTTGAAAAATTAATCATTTATAATAATTTAAAAACATTACTTAAATATAATTTGATTTGTAAATTATGAATAAAAAGTGTAAAAGGCTCTTAAATATGTCTATTAGATTTTTTTTTTTTTATTGCCACAATGATTTTCATAAATTCATCTTTTATAATAATTTAAAAAGATTACTTAAACTTAATAATTTATGAATAATTGGGCATTATTTCTATTCTTTTTTTGGTAAGTTTGTAGTCAGTTGACTATATGCAACTTTCCTTGACAAACTAATTAAATGATTAAAAAAATAAACCAAGAAATTGTACAACTGGCTCTTAAATATGTGTGTTTTTTTTTTGGCTTCCACAACAATGATTTTCATAAATTAATCATTTATAATAATTTAAATACATTACTTAATAAATGAATAAATTATAACTCTCAACACTGAGAAATTAAAAACAGTATTATTAAAAGAAATTAAATCCAAGTCTTTCAATTTTCTTAACTTCTAAGCAAAACATTTATAGCAATTAAACGCTTAAATTTAATCTGATGAATTAATCAGCATATCCTTCTAATTAAATCGATTAGATTTTTAATTGATTGACAGCTCTATATTTTTAATTAACAGTGGCTTTACATTACATTCTAGTCTTTAGCTTATATTCCCGTTCTTTCATTTCCACGCCGTTGCCTCTCTCTGCCTTTCTCCTTTTCCTCAGGTGTGACAGTAATGATGAATATGTCTATTGAGACCCATCTTGTTAAAGAAAAGATGGCTTCCAAGGCAGTGGACTTAATGATGTATGGCTTCGTCAGCTATTTGCCTCTGAGGTCTGTGTTAACTAGAGTAGTAACATTCCTCTTCTGTGAAATAACATGCTGGAGCTGAGTGGAGGAGAGAGGACTTGAAAGAGTGAGGGAAAAGAGAGAGGAAATGAATCACGGAGGGAGGTCTATAGACGGAGAGAAAGAAAAGGGAACGTCATCGGATGTGAGCGAGACATTATCCGACAGAATAGAGTGGATCTGCCGCAGTGTCTGCAATGCAACCGCATGGTTTCTTCTAACGAATGACGACCAGAACTGAGGTTCGCAGACGTCTCTCTGTTGTCTGTGGCGTAGTTTAGTTACCGCTGTCCCTAAGCACGTGCAGCCCAATTTGGCTCGGGCATCCCAGACTTTCCGACAAGGACGGTGACCCGTACCGGTGACCTCCCCGCCCTGCCACCTAGGCCTCGGCCCTCTCTGGATCTCCCGTGGGGCCTCAGAGCGCCGTGGCCCGGGCTCATCACCGGGAACTGGGACTCTTGAGGTTGGCTGATGAGGCCTGAGCGGACGACAGGCTCATCGATTAGCTGTCCCTTCAGGGCTGATCTGTGGCTAACGGCCGGCTGGAGTCTCAAAACCACACAAACACACTGCGCTCGCGCTCACCGCCGCGGCTGTCGCCCCGGTCCCTGTTAACCGAGCTGAGGATATAACCTCAAGCCAGATGAGCAGATCATATCCAACCCATGAATAATCACACCAGATTAAGTCTGGCTGCGCAGAATGATGTGATACTTTACGAACGACACAGATCATGTCTGATGTCTTAAAAGTCTGTAACGTATTGTTAAGTGTTCAGTCAGTGGTTAGCAGTTATTGTTAAATAAAACTATTACAAAACATTTGTGCCCCCGAACTACAAAACCAGTCTTAGATAGCATGGGTATATTTGTAGCAATAGCCAAAAATACATTGGATGGGTGAAAATCATAGATTTTCATTCAATATTCTAAAAATCATTAGAATATTAAGTAAAGATAATGTTCCATGAAGATATTTTATAAATTTCTTACTATAAATCTGATTGGTAACATGCATTGCTAAGAACGTCATTTGGGCGAATTTAAAGGCTATTTTCTCAATATTTGGATATATTAAAAAAAAAAAACCTAAATATTTAAAATGTATTTAAGAAGTTTTAAGAAGTACCACATAATTTTTGCAGTATTTCTATATTTTATTTCTATGTCTCTCTCTATATATTTTGACTATATGCGACTTGCCTTGCCAAACTAATTAAATGATAAAAATAAATAAATAAATAAAATAACCCAAAAAAAAAAAAAAAAAAAAAATGTAAATGGCTCTTAAATGTCTGTTAAATGTTTTTCGGCTGCCACAATAATGATTTGCATAAATTAATCATTTATAATAATTTAAAAACATTACTTAATTCATAAATTATTATATTTAGTATAAATTGCATTATATGTGTCCGTCCTTATTTTTTGGCAAGTTCATTCAACTTGCCTGATAAAACTAATTAAATTATAAAAAAAAGAAAGAAAATAGTGTAAATATATAAAAACTTAAACTTTAATTAAAAATGAGAAATATGTAAATAAGGTTGAATAACAAACAAACAATGAATAAAAGCTAAATAGAAAAAAAACAAAATAGAAAAAAAAGTAAAACAAAAAAATACTAAAAGTAAAAATTAAAAAATAAAAGCTTGATAGTTTTATTAAAAAAATATCAATAAATCCTATAATAGTATATAAGTAATACTAAAGTAACATGACGCGTCAACAGGAAACGTCCCTAATCTATTTTAGCCAGATCTTGGTAGTTTTTTTGCCGAAAAATAGTAATTTTTGACAACAACAACAAAAAAAGTACAGGTTGCTATATAATAGCTGAATGCGATTTTGATTCATCTCAGTGAATCCTTAAAGTCCGTTCTCCAAAACGATTTATTCACTGATTCGTTTAAGTCATTTAACTCATTCACTCGAATGCATTGTTAACGAGCAATCAAAACTACGTTAATGAAACTATGAACAATGATAGCAGTATACTAATATACTGTCATTCTCCTTTGACTCTTTGAGTCTTGTTCAGACTCAAAATATTGACTTGTTTAGTAAAGACTGGCATATAGAATCAATTGGTCCAACAAATGAGTCAAATTCACAATCAAATGTATTCTCATAGTTTCATAACATTAAGGTTGAACTGCTAATGTCAATGTCCTTACTGCCTTTCTGGGCCTTGAAAGTGTCAGTTGCATTGCTGTCTATGCAGGCTCAAAAAGATCTCGGATTTCATCTAAAATATCTTAATTTCTGCTGTAAAGATGAACGAATGTCTTACGGGTTTGGAACGACATGAGCATAAGCAATTAATGACAGAATTTTCATTTTTGTGTGAACTATCCCTTTAAAGGCAGGAAAAGCCAAACAGCCACACGCTCCAATAGTGAGAGATGTGAACGAAAAGTCATTCATCTAAGAAGAGTGACTTGTTTACTTACAAGATTCATTACTATATTATGTGGAAGTTTCTGGTTTTTATATACGTGAGCCAGACACAGTTCAGCACTGTCTTTGTGGAAATCAAGCTAATCACGGGCGGTATTTAATGGTGCTTTTGTGTGGCCTGACTAATGAAACGACTCTGTAGGAGATGATGGCCTTGCTGATGTGTGTGGGGAAAAGGAGGGGTGGCCCAGCTGTATTAAAAGCTTGATTGTAATAATTTAAGCATCAAACGGTAATGTCGGGACATTACTGACCCTCGTGGAGAAGCATAATTATACGGCGTGACCTCTACCGACCCGATAGCCTGCTCTCAGCATCAGAATGCCTGTCCCACGTCACTGACGGCGAAGAGAGCGTTTTGTAAGATGGATTAGATGGCTCTTTTAAAGGCCACGGCCTCTTTAATATTGTTTGAAGAGGGGAAATGAGAAGGGAGAAAGCAGGGTGGGATGAAAGCAGATAAAAGGGAAACGCTAAATTCGAGACAACCCTTATTTAGAGAAAGGAGGCGGGTCTTATTCTAGAGAGCATTTGATTGGACAAAAATCTTTTAGTGCAGGATGAGTCATCAATGTTTTTGATGTTTTGAAGTATATTAGCATACAGCCTGTCTGTCTTTTTGGTTTCAGGAGGTCCTTCAACTATGAAAATTAGTCATTTTACCCCTGATTTATTTATCATTTTCATTCAAGGCCTAAGTGCATAGAACAAAACAAATGGGAAAAATGAAATCAGGCCCAATTGGCTAGTCAAAACAATAATGCGCAATGTGTTTCTCCTTCCATCAAAGGCTCTTGAGACCATCTTGCTGTTTGTGTTGATGTTTATCAAAGAGCATCACTGGACTGAGGCTGTACTCGGGTAATGCAGCGAGCTGTCACAATGACGGACGCGTCATGAAAAGCCCCGCCGTCCTTTTCTCTTTTGGAGGAGTCCATCAAAATTTGCGAGGCTTTCTCGAAAGGCACTGACAGAACAACAAAGTGTCTGAGACGTGTCGGGTGGCGGGTGTCTGTGGAGATAATGTCTCGTCAGCTTGTTGACAAATGAATTTTCTCTTGGTCAAATGGGGGGTATTTGCATATCAGACTGTTGATGCGGTGCTCTCTCGTGTAGTGTTTAGACCATAGGAGATCCAATGCAGGAAGTTCTTTATGATTTGTGTGGATTCACCTTTTGAGTTTAGTTAGGATGAGACTGGTTTAACATGAGATATCATGAAAATGTTTAAGTGCTATAATCAGGACCCCAGAAAACTTGAAAAAAGAACAACGTAGTATATTTGTTTTGGTAAGCCTTTCTCTTCAAGCATGTGAAAAAAACGAGCTGCTCAGATTTAAGAAAGGGGATCTTATTATAATATTACCACCCCTTAATCTGCACGTTTTCACCCACGGTGCCACCATTGCGATATGTCAGTTCTAACGCCATGGCAAAAGTTCGAACAAAGCATGCTAACTGTTCTGCCACTGACTGTACAGACGAGCACAGAAAACTATTTAGAGTCCCAGCCTCAGAGGAGACGAGCAGTAGATTTATTGATTTATTTACCGTATATTACGCTGCTGCTACACAGATCTAATATAAACATGCAAACATATAAACATTTCTGTATACCTTCACAGACTGTTTTTGTAACTCCTGTGTGTTTTTAACATAAACTTGTGTGCATTTGACAGTTTAAGCGCAATAAGACATGAAAGAGAGGTTTAGTTTAGTACTCGCATGGCATGTGACAGACGCTTTCTGTGCTTGTGCTTCGGATGTGTGCGCTTAGAAAACTGTATATCAGAAGTTTAAACTCTTACAATTTAAAATGCATGATTTTAGTGCAATAGACATGACAATCAAAACCAAAGAAGCGTTTTTTTAGCAGTATCTGAGGTATGAGCTGTTATTCTAGAAAAGGGGGCGGGGAGCAGCAGCTCATTTGCATTTCTGGTTTCACTCAAAATGAGCGTTTTCAAAAATGATCTGTGGGGTATTTTGAGCTGAAAATGCACAGACACATTCTAGGGACACCTGAGACTTATATTACATCTTGTAAAAAGGAGCATAATAGGTCTCCTTTAAGTGGTTTGTATATGTACAGTGGGCCAAACAGCTGCATATATGAATTTCAATGCATTAGAAAGCAAATTGGTCAATTAAATTGATTACTTGATTAGAAATTAAAGCAGATGATGACCTTTTTTGCAATTACTTTTAACCAACTTGTTCCAAGGTGTGTGGGGAATAATTGTTTCTCAAGAAGTTTGGGGTAAGAAGTCTATAATGCTCACCAAGGCTGCATTTATTTGATCATGAACACAGTAAAAATACAGTTAAAAGAGTTAAAATGACTGTTTTCTATTTCAATATACAGTTGAAACCAGAAGTTTACATACACCTTGCAGAATCTGCAAACTGTTAATTATTTTACCCAAATGCATGTTATGTTTTATTTAGTACTGACCTGAATAAGATATTTCACAGAAAAGTCATAGTACGTATAGTCCACAAGAGAAAATAATTAAAAATTCCTGTTCAAAAGTTTAATAGTGATTCTTAATACTGTGTTGTTACTTGAATGATCCACAGCTTTTTTTTTTAGTGATAGTTGTGTTCATGAGTCCCTTGTTTGCCCTGAACAGTTAAACTGCCTGCTGTTCTTCAGAAAAAATCCTTCAGGTCCCACAAATTCTTTGGTTTTTCAGCTTTGGTTCATTCTTTTGGTTCAAACGCTCACTGATGCTCCAGAAGGAAAAACGATGCATTAAGAGCCAGGGGTGAAAACTTTTGAACAGAATGAAGATATGTGCATTTTTCTTATTTTGCCTAAATGTCATATTTTTATTTTATTTAGTACTGCCCTGCAGAAGCTACAGAAGATAATTGCATGTTTCCCAGAAGACAAAATAAGTTAAATTTACCTTAATCTTCAAATTCCAAAAGTTTTCACCCCCCCCCCGCTTCCTTCTGGAGCATCAGTGAGTGTTTGAACCTTCTGTAATAGTTGCATATGAGTCCCTCAGTTGTCCTCAGTGTGAAAA
>JAHKKF010519318.1:0-12512 GCA_019740295.1 Labeo calbasu | reverse complement strand
TTCAGAATCGTCCGACATCATTGTACATTTTTGTTTGTAAACAGTGTTTGACTTACTTGCACTTTCTTAGTCTTTGCGCGTTCGCTTTGTAAACACTGAGTCTGTAGTTCCACGTGACCTTTCGACGTGATTCAATAGTACGTAGCGTCGTGAAGACGCATCCCAGAGCCTGTGCTACACCAGCTTTTGTGCTTAAAAAGTATACAAGTGTTTATTTTCCAAAAAAATGACAGATCGCTTCACTAGATCAGACCCTTCTTCCTCGTCTGGGATCGTTTAGAGCCTTTGAAGCTGCATTTAAACTACATTTTGGAAGTTCAAAATCAGGGCACCAATGAAGTCCATTATATGGAGAAAAATCCTGAAATGTTTCCTTAAAAACCATAATTTCTTCACGACTGAAGACAGAAAGACATGAACATCTTGGATGACAAAGGGGTAAGTAAATTATCTGTAAATTGTTGTTTTGGAAGTGGACTTCTCCTTTAATGATGGAAATGTCCAAGTATTGCATCAGAAGCAAATGACCATATTTGAAAGAAAATGATCATACACAAGGTCAGCAAAGGTTGGCTGTGATATTTGATGTGTGGTGTGGACAGCCAAATTGCTTATCGCTGAAATCCTGTCGCGCCGCATGTAGTTAGGACACGGTGTCACATTCAGTAAGAATCCTGGTCTGAAGACAAAGGCCAATATTCTGGTATAATCATAACGCCACCTGCTGGCAACAGGATACGTCATACTCAAACATGCCATGTTCAATCTGCACCAAACTTCATATGTTTTGTAAAAGTGCTGGCCTGAACACATCTACATGAAAAACATCCAGTTATAGTTATAGCGCCACCACCTGGTAGCAGGGAGTTTGGCACATATAAATGACGTTGACATATTCCTTCTATATTTAACACTGTAAAGACATATAGCGCACCAATCGCTGTTTTCCTAAAGCCACCGGGTGGTGTTGAGCCCGTGTGTGAGGGCCCTTTCAACGCTACTTGCAGCTTTAATATATAACATGAATCTATGTTTCTAACTGAAACACACACACACACACACACACACACACACTCACACATACATATACACAGAAAGTTTTCCCAGACGATTCCCAGAGGCAAACAGGACTGTCATGTGACACGCTCTTCCTGTGATAAGAAAGATCTGAAATATCAGTACAGTAATCTAACATTACAGACCGCTTACACACCGCAGGCTGTGTGTGTGTGTGTGTGTTGGAGAGAGTGTGAGTTACA
Source organism: Labeo calbasu (assembly GCA_019740295.1). Lineage (NCBI taxonomy): Eukaryota > Metazoa > Chordata > Actinopteri > Cypriniformes > Cyprinidae > Labeo > Labeo calbasu. The sequence goes on along the minus strand of JAHKKF010519318.1, from coordinate 11,253 downwards.
GTGTGTGTGTGAGACAGATTAAGTTGAGTTTAGAGACTGAAGGTCGAGTGTTTGTGTTTCAGGTCACTTTCTGGGAAACAACACTGTGATTGACGTCCTGCGGCGTGAAGGTTATGAGGTGGAGCACACACCCGCCGGACAGACACTACACAGGTAACACACACACACACACACACACACGTTGTATGGGCTCATTCCATAGGCATAATGGTTTTTCTACTGTGTTTTCTATCCCTTAACTCTACCCCTACACCTAAATCTGCTCCTCACACAAAACTACAGACATTTTTAGGATCTCAAACACTTCATTCTGTGTGATTTATAAGCTTACGGCTGCCCGAAGAACTAATGATCACTCTGATAATTCATGAAGATAAAATCATAACACTTAACACAGTATGGCTCCATTTAACATGAGTTAACATGAACTAATTCTATAAACACTTCTAAAGCAAGTATTAATCTTTGTTACTATTAATTTCAACATGTACCAATACATTATTCAAAAGTTATATCTGCTATTATTATTTAATGGACCTGAGCTGACATGAACTAACTATGACTAAAGAACTGACATTAACAACTCGTATCGTGACGCGTTTCTCTGATCACACACTGGTGTGTTTGTGTTGTGTGTTCACTGCTCTTTGAGTGACGGATCCGCGTGTTGAAGTCTTTGTTTTCCGTGCTGAAGGTTTATTTTTGTCAAACGCTCGTTGAGCGTCGGACTGACGGCCGCTGCTCGTGTCGTGTGGTTTAACCGCGTGAAGGCGCAGCAGCAGATCCGTGTGTTTCATCACTTGTGCTGGTTTAATGTCACACGTGCTGCTGGGTTTCCCTAAACGGGTTACAGTCTGTTTATTTATTTATATTTTCCTCCCTGATATTAATTGGAAATGATTTTCCGAGTAAGGCCGGTCTCTGGCTTGTGTAATTTCATCGTTCGGAGCCGAAGCAGATGCGGAGCTGCTGAACGGAGTCTCGTTTGCAGAATAATTAGTCTGTATTGTTTTTGTGTCCGTCCACACGTTCGTCGCTCAAATACAAACACAATCTGCATCTCCAGTTCATTATGACACGTCAGTCTGAGATGAACACGCGTTCACTGCCGGCGACGGACTATAATCTACTAATCACATAATTGCACCGTTTCAAGCAGCAAAAGCAGTTTTTGCAGCACAAAGAGCTGCTGTAGATGAGATGTGAAGAGCGGCCGTCTCGACAGCAGCAGAAGATTGACGTCGCTGTGTACTTTCCTCTGCACCGTGTCATTCCAGATAACCATTTCGATTTTTAAAGTGATAGTTCACCCAAAAATGAGAATTACCCCATGATTTTCACCCTCAGGCCACCTTAAGTGAACATGACTTAACACTTATCACTGTGATGTTTGCTAAAATGTTTATTCAAAACCGTGATTCCTCAATTTAAACAAATAAAATCGTGTTAAAACACTACATTTAAATGAATCAAAATCTGCAATATTTTCTAGCCCTAACTGTGACCAACTACTGATAGTTTTTCTGAAAGCGTGTAAGAGTAAGCGTGTGATCCGCGTGTGCTGCACGTCAACATTAAACGAGCCGTGAAGCGCCGACACTTGACGACTGAATCCGGACTGATCTCAGAGCGGTTCGACCGTCAGACTCGCTGAATGACAGGGCCTCCTTGTGGGCTGAGAGGAGACGCACACACACACAGAGCTCATAATGAGGGTCCCAGGGGTCCCGGCGCGGTCAGAATGGGGCCATTGTGTGAAGGGCTCATGGGTTTCATCATAACATATGCAGAAATATGAACGAGTCTCTCAGCGACTGAACTACAGGGAAAGTCAGTCTGATCTGAACGCAGTGAACGTCAGATCCGTCCAGACGAAGAGACGCGGGTTTGAGTCGGTCATTGGTTCTGGTTTAACTCCGGTTTACTGCTTCCAGCACATCAGAGGTTCACACCATCAGCACAGCGAACACATCACGACTCACTTCCACAGAGCAGCAGAGCTCTACTGTTCAACAGAATCATCTGGATTCGGTACGTGACGCGTGTCCTGCCGTTTGAAAATAATACGGTCCTTCAGTTTGTACAAACACAAAGATCAGCCTGTAAAACATGAGCAGACATTCATCCAGAAAAACAGGAGCACTTATTTTATATATTTTTATATATTATAAATGTTTTATTTTATATATTTAACACTTAAACTAAATGAAAATAATAAATGTTGCTTGAATTAAAATAAGTACATTTAAATACATATATATATACACATTTTTCATTTGAAAATTTAGTTAAATTAATTAAAAAAATAAAACAAATTATTATATATATATATAAAAAAGGGTTTAAGCATACAAACTATAAGTGTAATACTGCTTTAAATTGTTGTTTTTCCAAAAACAAAAAAAAAGTAAAAGTTTTCTGTTTAATTTAATTGCATTTTTGTTTTTGTTTTACAGAGCAAAAAATAAATATCATACATGTTTTCCTAATTTACAGAAGGCACCCACTAAAATGTCATTCAGTGTAATAATCTCGTCAGGCAAATTTACAACTAAAATCTATTTATGACATATTAAAAGACAAATTACTTTCACCCCAAATACTAATTAGTTGTAATTCTACATTTCTAAAATGTGCCACTATCCTAGGTTTTGGCCATTTGTCAGTAAGAATTTTTTACTCATTTAAAACACAATAAAATTTAAAATGTACATATTTTAATATGAAAAAGTCAGAATAAGCATGTTGTTAGAATTTTTACATAAATATTGTGTTACACTGAATGACAATGTGACATTATTTCAACCAAATTTTGACATTTGATTCTCTGAAAACTTATTTGAAACCTTAAAAGTAGACACTTTACTTACATTAATGTGCTTTCTATAGACTTGAAGTAAATAAATAAATAAATATATATTAAAATGTATAAAAAAAAATTATATATATATATATATATATATATATATATTTTAAGGCAGCATTTTTCATTTTTATTTAGTTTAAGTAGTTTAGTTTAGTTTCAAACTATATAACAAAACANGAAACCTTAAAAGTAGACACTTTACTTACATTAATGTGCTTTCTATAGACTTGAAGTAAATAAATAAATAAATATATATTAAAATGTATAAAAAAAAAATTATATATATATATATATATATATATATTTTAAGGCAGCATTTTTCATTTTTATTTAGTTTAAGTAGTTTAGTTTAGTTTCAAACTATATAACAAAACAACAAAAAATAATAAAAATGACAAACAACAAAATTATTACAAATGTAACAAGCTAATGTAAAGCAGAAAATATAAAAAAAAAACATATATATATTTAACAAAGGCTGTATGACTATCTCAGTGTTATTAAAACAACACGGCGTAACGCGTCCGATTCCTTTAGTTCACTGATCCGCAGACGTAAGTGCGATGATTGACTCTACAGATGGAATCACAGGATGGTTTCTCTCTGAAGTTTTGTCTCTTCATCTCACGGGTGGTTATCGGTCGTCATCAGCGCTCGTGTTCCTTCATTGTGCTCTGATCAGTCAGATTAACCCGTCCGTCATCAGTGAAACAGCAGCCGTCTCTCACGCCCAACAGAAACAATTCCTCCTTCTATCAAACCATCGAGCAGAACATTCAGGAGGCGACGGGAACGTGTTTCCATCTCAAACGCACGGTGGCTTCGTGAAATGAATGGACCGGCAGATTGAAGGAGACACTGGAAACCCGAGGTCCGGAAAGTTCCATTATAAAAACGAGCAGCCGCTTATTTGCATCGGAGCGTTTGTCATAAATTCCTGCGATGCTTTAGCAGTCGGTGAGCCGCTCTGAGGAGGTTTGATCAGGAGCAGATGGAGGAACCCAACGCCAGACGCCGGGAACGACAGCGACTGCATTCAATGCAAACCACTCCAGTGACCGTGACGTGTTATTCTCACGAGTTTCTGCTTTACTCTGCTCTTCGCATAAACTTGTAGAAGTTTATTCAGCTTTATCTGTAATGGTTTATATCGTCACTAAATGTTACTGTTTTATCATCCAGCTCCAATCTGATACATGCAACTATAATGCATGAAAATATTAAGATATTATAAACATTAACGTCATGCATGTTGTGAAAGCGCTACACAAATCAATCTGACTGAGTTCCTGCACTCTTATTCAAAGATCACAGCTTCACTGAGACCTTTAAAGGGACAAAATGACAATTCTGTCATCATTAACTCAACCTTCAAGACGTTCCAAACCTGTACGAGTTAGTCTCTTTCTTAAGAAGATATTTTAAAGAATGTTGGTAACCAAACAGTTTCTGTTCCCCATTGACTTCCATAGTATTTTTGTCATTATATGCAAGTCAGTGGGGACCAGCAAGTGTTTGCTTACCAACATTCTTCAAAATATCTCCTTTTGTGTTCAACACAAGAATAAAACTCATTCATGTTTGGAACAACTCGAGGGTGAGTAAATGACAATGTCATTTTTGGGTGAACTAACACTTTATTAAAGTCCATATTTCATCTCTCTGCTAAACGGTCAATCACATTTCGTTTGCATTTGAGTGTTCACTGTATTCAGACGTGAATCCCTCCGAAGAGACGCCGCCGTGTTTCTAATATATGAACGAATCTAGTCAGGGTTGAGCGGTCGAACGTTCATCTTCTGCTGAAGCGTCTCAGCAGTGCTTTTGTGTTCATATTAAAGCGATTCTTCTGTTCTTCACAGCAGCAGAAGATTCGGCTGGAGGTCAGGAGAGCTGACGGACGCCGACGCCCCGCTGGAGCCGTTCCTCCACGAGAGCCGGGATCTTCAGGAGGACGAGGACTCGAACCCGCCGCTCCTGCTGCCCGACAGCCTGGAGCTCCTGGAGAAGGTGGAGCACAAGCTGAAGAAGAAACGCCGCAACAAGCAGAAGAAGCAGCGCCATCGGCAGTTCAACGACCTCTGGGTGCGAATGGAGGAGAGGTGAGAGAAACACAAACACGCCGGCGCTAGTGCGGTTACTAGTGCTGCTCCTGACACCGCACGCGAGCAGAGTTACCGCGTCCACCTCAGCCTCATGTTAGTGTCACTGATAAACTATTAGAGTTTCTGCTTTCACTAGTTCACTTTAGACATTCTACTAGCTACGAGTAAATCTGCAACTACGTGTCAACTAACTCTCATTAGAGTATTAGTAGACTGTTAGGTTAGGGCGAGTAGAACAAGTTGACATGTAAATGCAAACTGACTTACAGTCAGCAGAATGTCTATCAGAATAAAGCGTGAGCAGATGTTAAGCAGACAATCACTAATACTCCAATGACTGCTAGTTGACATGCAGTTACAAAGTTACTTCTTAGAAAAATATATAAATTGGAACCTAGTTTTCATCATTAGAAATTACATTTTTAAAAAAATAAAAAATGTTTTCTGAAGTCTTGTGTTTTTGAAATACCCAAGTCTGTCTGTTATCATAAATTAACTTTAGTTTTTTTTTTTTTCAGTACGTCAACTGAAAAATGAGAATTGTTGTCTAAAATAAAATATTTTCATTAATATTTAGAAATTTCTTTTTAGGATTTTCAATTTTCATTTCAAATTTTTTGTCATTTTTATTAGTTTTTTTTTTTTTTTTTTAAACATGCCTATAGAGTTTTTGTTTTAGTTTTTGGTGTTAGTTTAGTGCATCAACTTAAACTAAATGAAAAGGAGAAGTGTTACCAGAAATAAAATAATTAAGTTTAACATTTGTTAATATTTTACATTTATATTTTTAGTTTTAGTTGTTTTTTTTTTGTTTTTTTTAAACCATTTAACCCTAACCTAAACTTTTTTTTTTTTTTAAAAAGATGCCTATTTTTAATATTTTATTTCAGTTAATGTTTATTTTATTTTAAGTAAAGAATTTTTGTATGGTTTTATGGTTAATGATAACCCGGTCCAGTCGCCGTCAGAGACTGACACGGTCACGGGTCAGTAACCAGTTAAAACACGTCCGTACGGGAACGAATGGCACTTCCTCTGGCGATCTCATGTTCTGTGGGAACGGCGGCTGAGATTACGGACGCTGGAGTGCGTTTGGCCTGCAGCTGCATCTGCGTCTACGCAGCGTCTCGAGTGTCGGCCCGAGTGGCTTCGAGTCATAGGTGAGACTCCTGCGAGACGCCCGGAGCGCTTCAGCCCCGACTGTCCCAACACGTCCAACACGAGTCCTCACCTGCTGCGGAGAAACACTGAAAACACTCCTGATACTCAAGACGCGTCACGTCCCCCTGAATACCATTCGGTGCGGTTCGTTAATAAACACGAGCGACGTTGATCTGATGGAAATGTCTCATGGACTCGGGCTCTTCGAGCTGATGTTCTCACATTATTTCCAAACACAGATCCTGACTGAGAATCTCAGACCGACTGTGATCTGTGCTGGAAATGGAGCATCCGGTGCCAAAATACTGGAAAACATCCATCCTCTATATGAGCTATATTTAATTAAACTAGTATTTCACAGATCAGTGTCCCGTTTTGTCGTTTGGAACAGATTCTTGTTCCCGTGTCAAATCCCACATGACACGTTCTCCGCTGAGCCCGAACCGTGTTCTGGAAATTTGCTTGAATTTACTTTTACAGTCGCCCACGTAATTCTGTGTAAAAAAAATAAATTTCTTTAATAAACTGTTTATGAAAGCCGAGCGAGTCCCGGTTCAGGCCGAGACGGTCAAAACAAACACGAGGTCCTGAATATAGACTTCATTTATTTTTACCCCGTGGAGGGAAACGAGCTGCTGACGCACGTCAAAGCCGCGAGCGCCGCGCTTCAATATGAGATCCAGAGCTCGACAGAATACTGCGTCACATGAGCCGCGCGTCTGGATTTCATCGAGACGGAGCGCCACGCGTGTCCACAGACGCTCACACACACGTGTGTGTGTGTGTGTTGACACAGATGGAGGACGTGAATGAAATCCTCAAACTCTTTATTTGTGTTTCCCGTCCGTCTCGGTAGCTCTGACAGACCCAAACCTCCATTTATTTTCCTCCCTTCTTCTTCGCGTTTCGTAAACGTACAGATTTCAGCCGCTCACGTGACCGAAGACGCTACGGCCGCGCTGCTGTAAACAGTTTGAGCGAAACCACATGCGACTTCATCAGAACCCCTGAGGATCCGCAGGTCGAGTTCTTCTGAAAACACAGAAGCGGCGGATGTTTCAGTCCCGTGTTTGATCCGGAGTGAATGTGAACCGTCATCAGATTCATCCGATTCATCCACATTTCACTGCTCAAAATTAAATCTGCTGAGTGTTGTGAAGTGGATTTGGATCATCATTAGATGATGATGATGATGATGATGATGATGATTAGAGCTGGGTTGAACATATTAAAATCTCATTTTGATGAACCAATACTGATCCTTACTGATTCTTTCCAAGAATCTCTCTCTGCAGTTTTCAGCTGATGTGTGAAACAGAACTTAGTGAAACATTATTTGTTGCTCCTGCCATCCAATAAATCGCACTGAGCTTTGTTCTTTCTTACTTCTCCTATGAAACAAAGTCTCAGCTTTCAAATGGTCAGTTTTGACACTGAATTCAATCAGTAAACGCTGTTTTGCGGCTCTTTAATGTGTGCTGACATGCTGTAGTGAAGCGATCATCTCTTCCCCTTTACTACTAGTTACAGCAGCAAATCAGCATGAATGAACATCAGAACAACTCACTGAAATCAATCCTGAATCATGTAATCAATCAATCAGCGATTCAACCGCAGAAAGACAATAAAACAGCTCGTGATCAATAATGTCACGTAACGTCACATTTACTTCAGGAAAGACTTTCAATGACCATAAAATCAATAGTCAGCCAGAAGAATTTTGATAAATAAACTGGAGCAGAAATATAATTATATAACATTTTCAATGAATGTTAGATGTTGTAAACTGGATTTGTATAATCACTAGATGATGATGATGATGATGATGAAGGCGTGTGTTTCTCACTGATCTTTTTCTCGTTTCTCGCAGTGTAACGGCCGAGGCTCCGCCTCCTGTTGTCCGCATCATCAACGGTTACATCACAGTCCAGACACACCCACAGGAGCACGGCAGAGCCAATCAGCACTGGACATTCTCAGGCTCCTCCTCCTCAAGCCCCGCCCTCACTGTGACGGCTCTGTGTGTTCAGATCCTGCTGCTGCTGCTGCTTTTGTAACGTCTGATGAACTGCAGGGTTCGAGTTTAACCCTGAATCACACGGACAGACTCCGAACCACCGACGAATGAACTGCTTCACTTCAGTTCCTCAGTTCTTCAAGAATCACTTCCATGTAAATACCAGATGTATTATAGATGTGATTTAGAGTTTTGAATAAAGCATTTGTTTGTGTACTTATTATATAAATATATAAATAAGAGTCATTATATTTTTGTGACTAAATCAGCTACTAACCAGCTCAACTGGCCTCAATCATGAATTTCGGTAGAGTCACAAATCATTTCCTTATTAAAAGCATTTACACGAGAGCACATTTACAAATGATTTGTGCCAAAGTGAGTTTCACGATTGAGGCCCGTTGCTTTTCTTCGTCTGTCAGCTTCATGCATTTGATGATTGTTTAAAATGTTTTGTGTACGACATAGAAATGAGTCATTTAATTTATTGAATAGATAGTTTTAGTTTATCTAAATGTGTTTATGTGATCGTTTATGGCAGAACGACACAATGTAAATTGTATCTGGTGTTTGTGACGTTACGGTAATTATGTTTGTCTATGATGTTACAAGCAATAAACTATTTATCTAGTTTAAGCTTCTGCAAATGGAAGATGAATATAGATGATGAGAAGCTGAGCTTCACATCTGTTCCCGCACGACGTCTGGATGTTATTTAGCGTCTGTCGGTTTGACGTTTCTGAACGTGACTTCTTGTTTTGTGGTTGATGCTGGAACAGAAGCAGTGTGTGTTATGAGGGATCTGATCTCCTGCTCCACCAGTCCTTCTCTGTACACTTCGTAAAAATCGCTCTCCTCACAGCAAATGATGCAAAACACTGAAACCTGCATCTCCTCTTCATCCTCCTCCTCATCCTCCTGACACCCACACGGTTTTGATGGGCAGATCTCAGTAACGTGTGTGTTCAGAGGAGGGGTTTTTTTTGTTCAGATGAAGCGCTCGAGCTGCGGTCCAGGTCTTGAGCTCCGTTTGGACTCGACAGGTTCTGCTTGAACCGATGACTGGCGCCGCGACTGTTTGGAAGAGATCTTTTATTACGCTCTTCAGAATAAATCACGAGACCGATTTATGATTTTGAACAGGAGGGTTTATATCTGGTTGCCAGTGAATGTGCGAAAGGATTTTTCTTTTACATCTTTCACTAACAAAAAAGTGTTGTGGGATGACCATAGCTGGGCTGTGAGAGCTGCTCTGAAATCAGATGTTTCTAATGGATGTCAAATGAAAGTGCTATATAAATGCCTCATTCATTCCAATACAAACAGAATACAGTTATAAGAACATTTGAATGATCGTTTACTGTAAATGTGTGTGTGTGTTTGGCTTTAGTTCAGTCAAATTCACTACTGTCTGAGATCATTGATAATTAGCACACAATTTGGATTGGTGTATGACTCTGTTCTGGACAAAAACTCAACAAGTAACCTTTAATTCACAAGGGCAACAATAAAACCCAACAAAACAAACCACATGCCCAAAATACATAACACAAACTGACGCCAAGTAAATCAAACAGCCAGAAACGATCAAATCCCAAAATCAGAGCACTGATTACCTACTGAAGCTGAGCAGCTTAACTCGAGTTAACAACTGATACCCACACCTGAACAAACCGAAACGTTTAAATAACAACCAGATAAGCTTAGAGAAACAAGTATGTTGCCAATAACCAGGTAAGATTAACACGATCTCTAAAAATATCCAATAACCAGTTAAACCTCAAGCCACAAGCATTCAACCAATGAAACCAAAATAAGCGTAAACAAGTACGTTCCCAATATCAACACGATAAGGCTAAAACAGCAAGCATGTTGCGAAAAACTGGATAAGACTAATTCTAAAGCATGTAACCAGCAGCAACCAGATAAACCTGAAGAAACAAGCATGCTGCCAATAAAAACCAAAGGAGCTTTGCTGAAACGACAGTAAACCTCAGCAAACGAGCACGAAAAGGAAACTTACCTGAGCCGCTGGATTGACGACACGTCCGATGGGAACAACAACACTCTCCTGCAATCCGTGTATATTCGTTCTTTGATTTAATATTGAAAGAAGAAACATGAGAAAACGGCCTTTTTCGTTTTTTTCTTTCTTTCATATTTTACAGAAAAACGAAAAACAAGAATTCAGCTTGATTTTTCGTTCAGGGGTGGAAAAATAAACAAACAGCTTGAATATTCAATTTCTACACGTGGGCGGAACGAAACGCCCCTTTTTGCTGATTGGTTAGTTGAAGATCAAACCACGCCCCGTCAGTTCTTCTGCAGTTTCGCGCAGTAAAATTAATTAGTCGCCCGCTGCTGCAGTTGAACGGATAATTAACGCGTTTATTTCAACTACATTGAATCTTTTTCTCATCAAACAACAACACTAACGATGGCTCGATACAACCCTTACCGGGGCAGAGCCTAGACAGGGCTTTCTTCTATGTGTACATACGTTTACTTACGCTTTGCATTGGTTGGCAGGGTTTGATTTTGATGGCAGCCTATCCTGATCGCCCAGTCAGTTAAAAATAATAATAATAAATGAAGATATAAATAATTAGATTAGTTGCACATTAAATATTTTTAAACACTAATACAAAAATTGACTTTAGTGCAGGCCTAATGTTCACACAAGATCTGACAGCCGGAGGACAACAGAGACATTAAAATGCAAACTCTTCTTGTGTTTTATTAAAACACACTGCACTGCAACGCGAGATTTTCATATAGGCGTATAACTTGTCGTTTCGATTTGTTTCTAAAAACCAAACCCTACAGTATTCCCCTTAAAAACCTTTGATATACTTCGGCACGATTTGCATAGGATTGTTTTGCGACACATTAACTCTCAAAGACCGAGACAGCCGCCCGCGACTAAAAATAACTATTGTTATTAAATATCTAATACAGGGATGCTCAAACCTGCTCCTGGAGATTCACCTTCCTGCAAAGTTCAGCTCCAACCCTGACCAAACACACCTGTCTGTAATTATCAAGTGCTCCTTCAGATCCTAATTAGTTGGTTCAGGTGTGTTTGATCAGGGTTGGAGCTGAAC
>JAHKKF010519315.1:0-15081 GCA_019740295.1 Labeo calbasu | reverse complement strand
GTGGATTCTACACATTTAAACAATTCAGACCAGTTTTCTAGATTGTTTATGGAACAGATAAAATACATATAATAATTTATTAAATCAATTATCATTTTAACTTAACCCTTTCCTTTATTTAAAACTGAAATTTGAGGTTTATCTTTTTATGACACTTTTTCCACAGCTTTATTTGAAAATTTACGTTAGATAATTATACACGCTATTAGTTAAACTGTTGTCAGTCATGTTGTCATCTAAAATCCGGCTACTGTTGTTGTTTTAGTGATTATGCAAACAAAAAGTCATTTTATTTGTTGTTTGTTGATTTTAAATATAAAACTTGGTGAAGTGATTTATGTGTCAGTACTTTTTTAACATTTCCAGTACATTTTTAAAAAAATACCGTGATAATACTGATAACCGTGATCATTTTGGTCACTATAAATAATCGTGATAAGAAATTTTAATACCGTTACATCCCTATTCTCCAGTATGATGATTTATGCTGCATTCACGCCATGCAGTAATTCCGAGATGAAAACATGTGACATTCTACTCTATCTGAATTATGTGTTTCTATGGCACCACTATCAATGCCAAAGCCCTCACGTGTTCCTGAACTCCTAATTACAACTTGTAAACTCGGAATGTTTTTAGAATTACGACTTAAACCAGTTACAGATGTACCACGTGACCACTGTCAGGTTCGTTTTGGTGCTACTTAGGCGATCATACGAGTCCGACAACATGGAAAGCTATGAGTAAAATGTCACGTGTTGGCGTGAAGGCAGCATAAAACGGTCTTTACTTTACGGCTCTGTATACTTTCAGTTCACTGCTCAATGCAATTATACCTTCAAAATGGCGCCTCGGTGACGTCACACATAATAAACGCACGTGACTGACAAAGACCGATTACAGATTCATCTGTTTGATTCCTTAAACCTCAACCTTTCTTCCATGCAGTGTACAACCAGTGTGATTTGAACATTCAAATCTGTGTTCGTGCTGCCACTGACCTAAAGAGAGCCACTGTCATGTATATGAATGAAACGGTTTCACAGTAAATCGTCCTTTTAAAAGTGAATTTGACATTCTAAATAATGTTAAAGATTTATCGATTACGTTGTTATGCCAGTAGGTGGCAAAAGGGGGCTGTTAATAATGTATTTGTCTTTGATCATTCATTCAAAAACACTGATTCATCCAGTAATGAACCAAGTAAATCTTGTGTGAATCACTGAATCATTTACTTATAAATTAGGGCTACATGTGATTTTGTTTAGTTGTATAATGTTTTTTTTCTTCAGAATCGTAAGAGAACCACAACTTCCATTTAAAACAACAACAACAGCAACCCAATTTATCCAGAATCACACAGCTCTATTTTGCAAACAGCTCTTAAGTGAATCTTGTTTTTATGTAGCCTGTTGCAATCGATAAGCAGAATCGGAATTGGAATTGATAATATTCTAACGATACCCAACCCTACTGTTGCCTGTGGACTGTTGTCCAGATATGATGAAAGATAGACAGCGTGCATTTTGTTCTGGCAACAAAAGTGCTTATAGGAAATTCAAATCAGTCATTGCTAAAAAAATCTACATATCTGGCACATTTAAATATTGTCACATATTATATATTATTGTTATTATTTATTTATTTATTTTTATTTTTTTGTTATATGTGTTATATGTCTAAAGGGATTTTGTATTTGTTACATGTAAACATTGTCACATTCACTACTTGCATAATAAAAAAAAAATGGCATAATAGGGGCACTTTAATTCTTCAGATATTCAGTTTTACACTGTGTCATGTGTATTTGGACAGAAAAGATTCAGCTGTAGCCATGTAACCATGAAAAAAAAAATGAGAATGCAAAGAAATAATATTACCAGCATGAGGTAAAAGAAGGCTCCAAGCCTAAACAACGTCTGCGAAGGCTTTAATGGGGATGGAAGGAGATAAGAGTGATTGGTGTCTCAGGATGGAAACATTGTGCAACACGAGTGTGACATTCTGGCTAGGCACTTTGCTTCTGTATGGAATTATGTGAGCCACACTTCTCTGTCTGAGGAAGAAGTTACCTGCAAATTGTCAAATTGTAGTGTATCTCCTCTGAGTATTGGACAGAGGCTAGACTCTGTAAAGTGAATGCAACCAAGGCTGCTGGTCCTGACTGCATTCCTCCTTGGGTGCTAAAGACTTTTAATGAAGAGTTGGCAATGGTGATGTGATATCTTGATTACATGCATACAACATAACATGTTTTCAAAACAACAGAGGAAAGCTGTAGTAAAAGATGTTCCTAAAAAAGCAAAGCCTAGTTTTCCAGCAGATTACCACCAGATCTCACTACTCAGGTGTGTTGGAAATGTGTTTGAAGGAATCCTCAGAGATGCCATTCTGGAGGATACATTTTCTAAGATCGAACCATCACAATATAGCTTTAAGAGGAACAGATCAACTGACACTGCTTTGATTAAACTTTTGCAGCACTGGCATGAAGCACTTAACATCTCCCCCAAAATGGATATACGTGTGTTTTTTGTTGTTTACACTTAAGCTTTTGATACAATTGATCAATGTGAACTGCTACATTCCTTAGCTGTCTTAGCATGTCAGACGGTCCCTTTGGCTTATTGTAAGGAGCAACAGTATCTGAATAACAGAGAGCAAAAGGTGAAATGGGGCTTCTGTGTGTTCACCTCCCAGCTGGTGTTCCTCAGGGAAGACTTCTATCTTCTCTACTTTTTGTCATCTGCATAAACATCTTGGATTCATATCTGCCTCTTTCGGTAATCCCTGTGAAATATGCTGATGATCTAACAAACACAGAGTTTCTAATGAGATCCTTACCTGAATTCACTCAGAAGGCCTTGGATTCTGTAGTGGAATGGGGACAGGAATTTACATTGACGATTAATGGAGCTAAGACTGTGGACATGGTAATTAGTGCCAGAAGAGAAAACAACATTCCCTCCCCTCCCTCTCCTGTTATTTCAGGACATGCAATTAGTAGAGTTTCCACCTTGAAATTGCTTGGTGTTCAAATATGCTCTGACTTGTCATGGGACACCCAAATTAAGTACATGATTTCTGTCTATCTTTGTGCTGCTAAAAATGTGGGTCTTCCTTGTGATGTTTTAGTGCAAGTATACTTGACTTTTATACAGTCAGTTCTCGAGTATGCTAGTCCAGTATGGGGTGGAGTACCTAAAGGTCTCTATGATGATCCAAAAGCGATGCTGTTGTATAATAGGCATTCTGACTTAAACTCCTCCAAAACTGAGTAAGAGGCGTGATGAAGCCACCATATGTACTTTTACTAAAATACTCAGGGATAGTTCATCACCGCTGCATTTGTTTTCTCCCTCTGGTCCCAACACCTACTTATTCTCTTTGGCAGCACAAGACATTTGCTGTACCCAGGAGTAAAACTAAACGACATAAACTTTCTTTATTCCCCGTGCTGTTTAACTCTTTTATAAATAACTTACAGGTGCTTGATTGTAGGATGCCTTTTCTGTGTATCTGTGTTATTTATATACATATATTTGTTCATATATTATATGTACATATATTATAATTTTTTTCTCTTTACTTATTGCTAGTATATTCTGCCTGTATATCAACTATTTTTACTTGTTTTATAATTGGTAAATGATTGCTTTGGAGCATGTGTATGTTTGCCACATTTCAGGGTTTTGTGCTGAAATATCCTGTCTTGTCAAACTTAAAATAAACACTAAACTTGTTTCTCTGCTTGTCGTTTGCTGCCTGCCTTGTGGAGTTACTCTGTGCTCTGTCTGCTCCCTGCCCCGGTCATTTGCCTGGACCCTTTTAATGATTTTGCCTTGCCTACATAGTCTCTAATGCTGTTGAACATTGCCTATCTGACTTGGATTGTGTATTAATAAAGCTGCACATGGATCCCAGCTCCACAGACTCCTTGTTACAGAAGCCTTTACTGATCCAGCAGCTTTCTATCATTTCATCACAGAGTTATCTGCTCAAGCGTCAGTCCTGGCTTCTCATCAACAGCAGCTTAACTGACTCACCTTGCTCAATGAGGAGCGGGTAAAGACCGTCCAAGCTCTCAGTCTACCATCAATCAAAGTCAGCGTTCCTCAGCCAAACCTACCTCCACCAGCTTTTACAAGCTCAATGTGTGCCCACCACAGCCAGTCTCAATGACATTACTGTAAAGTTCTGTTACCCCCTACCACTGGTCCCAACAGCATTGGAACAGCTCCAAAAGGCCAAGTATTTCACCAGGCTTCATCTTTGCAGTGCTTGCAATTTCATTCGCATCCGTGAGGGTGATGAATGGAAGGCGGCTTTGTCCACAACACTGGGGCACTATGAATGCTTGGTTATGCCTTTTGGGCTGGTCAGTAGTCCTTCCACTGGCCACAACCTACCACTTTAAAAGAATTGCAATGCTTCCAGGGCTTTGCTAACTTCTAGCAACAATTCATCCGCAATTTCAGCACAATTGCAGCACCCATGCATGGAGGGGAAGCAGCATCTTGTGTGAACACAGGTAGCCATATCTGAATTTCAAGAACTCAAAGAGAGATTTACTACTGCTCTCTCTTAGATCCACCAAGAGACTAAACCACAGGCAGGCAAGATGGGCTTTATTCTTCACATGATTCAATTTTACTGTGACATATCGCCCAGGCTCACGGAACACCAAGGCTGATGCCCTGTCTCAACAATACGAATCATCCATGCAGCCACCCACCAAAGAACCCATCATCTCTTCTACCATTATTCTAGCTCCCATACAATGGGACATCATGACTGAGATCACAGAAGCTCAGGTCCCAGATCCAGCACAGCAGAATGCCCACCAAAGCTCACTTACATTCCACGTGCTCTGCGTCAGCGAGTAATTCAATGGGTCCACTCCACTCCCAGCTCTGGCCATTCAGGTATTGTAGTCTAGGTCACCAAATCCATATCCTCAGTCCAATGGTCAAGTGAAACGTCTAAATCAAGAACTCACCCATTTCCTTTGTTCATACTGTCAGAACTCCCTCCGCAAACCAGCCACAGGCCTCATTCCCTTCCAATGTGTGATGGGTTTCCTTATTCCCATGGTCCAGGGAACCCTCAGAACTACCTGCTGTAAACTCCTGGCTCCAGCAGAGCAAAGAAACCTGGAATGAGGCACATGTACACCTTCAACGGGCTGTTTGTCGAACAACAGAACATGCTGATTAGCGCCCCCCAACTATCATCCGGGTCAGTTGGTCTTGCTGTCTACCCGTGATCTCCATCTTCGGCTCCCTTGCAAAAAGCTCAGTCCCAGGTACGTGGGGCCCTTCAAAATTCTCAGACAAATAACTCCTGTTTCATTTCGATTTGCCCTCAAATTATCGTATCTCACCCACTTTTTGCATGTCTTTGCTTAAGCCTGCTGGTGGTTCTAGAGGAGTGGAGGACCAGGAGCAGGCTGGTGACCAAGCAGCCCCTCCCATCATCACAAGAGATGTTTAGAAAAAAGAGTTTGAGTTATTAATAATCATCATTTAACCTAGTAAAAAATATTTATTTAACGTTATCTTTGTTATATTTAATCTTCAACAGCAATGTGAAGTTTTATAAACATTTGTTTGGTTGTTAACTTTTAAATGCATCATTATGCAGAAAATATGAGCAGAGTTTCCAGCATGAAAGACCCACGACTGACAGATCAACTTGCTACTTCTTTTCACTCCAATAAGGTAGGAAGTTAGATTAAATGTTGTTAGATCAGGTCCCCACGCCAGACAATTAGGATCCAGCCCCGGACACCAGATTCTGTCAGAAAATATCAGTCTTTCCGGTAACAGAACAACTAGTCAGCAAGCTGTAGTTACCCCAACCCCACTAACAGCAGGTTTCTGTCAGTTAGGAAGTTGACCGATGGAAGCCAGAAAAGAGCAGAAGCAGAAGAGGAAGTAATGATGATAAAAAGGAGCAGAGTTTATTGAAGAGTCTTAGTTGCGTATGTCTCAATGCTCAGACTTTGTCTGGAGAACACAAATTCAACAAATACTGTTATGTCAAACTGATTCACAACAACATCCCATAAACCTTGAGTTTCTATAAACATTCCCTTGTATCTCTTATTCATGAAGATAAACAGCCCTTGAAGCTACACAGTCATAAGACTAAACAATAATTGAAAAAATATACAAAAAACAACTATAATATAATATGAATTACTAATCAATTAATGAATCAATAAAATGAATATATAAATGATTGTAATGATTATTATAAATGATTATATGATTAAATGGAATAATAAAATGATGAAATGATTAATGATTCTAAATGAATAAAGAATAAATGAAGAATATATAAAAAGAAAGCAAAACACAACACAAATGTATGGTTGCAAAACACACAAAGTTTGCATTTGAGGATCGTCAGATTCTTCAATGTGGAGGATGTTAACTGTGACAAGATGATTGACAGTTCAGTTTACTGTGACAGAGTAAAGATGCAGTTGTGTGACTTATGTCCCAAAGCTTGCCTACTCTTCTAAAGTGTGACACCTTCCCTAAGACTTTCTTGCCTCTTTTGACGAATCTTGTCACCTCCAATTGTGCAGATTTCTGAGCAGAACACAGCTTTGTGTGAGACACGTAAACAGCATCTTAATGGCTGAACAAGAATGAAATTAATAAAATAAAATAAAAAATTAGAAGAAAGCTGTGTGATATTTGACACAAGAACACAAAACAAAACAAAAACGACAACGATAAAAGATGGTTCATGTCAGCAAGTGCAAATGGTACACTGGGTTTCAAGTGTCTTTTAAGGTGGTCCCATTTAAAACGGCCAATTCCGTACTACCATTATGATGAATTTTAATGGTAGAGGAATTTAAATATAATAGCCAAAATATAACCAGCTAAAACCAGCTTGACCAGCCTGGGAGCCCAGCTAAAACCAGCTACTTCCAACTTAAACCAGCTAAGACCATCCAACCAGCCAAGGCTGGTTTTAGCTGTTTTTTTTCAGCAGGGTTATTTTCTAAGAATTCAATGACCCGTCGTCAATTATTCCTTCAAAGTCACGCTGTCAATGTGTTATACTGTATAAGATTAATTAGCAAAAATGTTCAACATTAAATTTCTTTAAAACTGCTCTTATGAAAATTAACTATGGTATGTGTAGTAAAACTGTGGCAATACAAATGGAAATCAGTCAGCAGAAAAAAATAAATAAATAAAACATGGTGACTACATATTTACTATAGTAAAACAATGGTTCATTTTTGTAAGGGTGTTTATCAGTCACATTTATTTAAAATATGTAAACAGGTTTGAAATATGATAAGCATTGTTAATGAGAAGACAAAATTGCAGCAGGTTAAATTTATTATTCAGAATGCACATTTGGAAGAGATCAATAGGAACATTTCAGCAGGTTGAAGATATGAGATGTAGGCCTAAACATTCTCAGTTTCATAATGTTTACTACACGTGAATGTGCTCCCACGTAATATTTTAGAAGGACCTTAATTCATCCCAACGCATCTCACCCGTGTTGTGTCAGGAAATCATGAAAACTGAGGCAGTGTGTCGTTTAGAATAAAAGCAGCCAGGTATGCTGCAGTAACACCGGTGAAAGAAAGGAAAGAGAAGATTCTCCCATTAGTTTTGATTGCATTGCAATGGGACCGGAAGTGGTGATACATTGCTTCACTTACTGGATATAGGAAGTGTGATAAAGGTCTATTAGCGAGATTTTAAAATGTATTCAATGGTCAATGAGCCAGTGCAGAGTTGAGAGAACCGGGCTAATATGGTCATTCTTCCTGGATGGTTCTAATAAGAACTCTAACTGCTGGTCATGAGCGCATTAATTAACGTTTCTGCATTTGACTTTGAGAGCATAGGTTGTAATTTAGATTTTTTAGAAAAATTTGGTTTTGCAACTGGTAGAAATGTGGCTTTGAAGGAAAGATTGCTATCAAATAGCACATCTAGATTCCTAACTGCAAAGAATTGACAGATCAGCCATCAAGTATTAGACAGTGTTATAGATTATTACATACAGAGGATTTAGGTCTGATAATACACCTCTGTTTTTTCAGAATTTAGCAGTAAGAAATAACTCGTCATCTGTTGTTTTCATTTCATGTTATTAGTTTTTTTAACAAAAACTAAATTTGTACCAAGAGGGCGTTTTACCCCACGTATTTTTTAAACATTTTCTTAGACACATACAATTACAGAAGAAACCTGGATAGAGATTTACAAACAATTACTTTTATCTTGTGATGAATAACGTAAATGGCATTAAGAAATTCATAAAAATCTGACCGGCCCATGGCCCACTTTGATGATCTTAAGTTTATCTTAAGAATTAATAAAGCGTATTTTTGTAGTATTTTAAGTACAGAATTAGTGTGTGAAAATAGAGCACTTTAAGTAGGCTAGATTATGGAAATGCCCTTTTTTTCACCTGGGGTCGTTTGACCAGCGTGTTTCTGTGGCTTCCTGTGACCCTACATAGGACAAGCCTGAAATTGTAGGAAAATGGATGAATGATTGGTAATTATGTGATGAAAAGTTATAATTAAGCATGATAACAATTCACCCGCTATTTATGCCTCTGAGTTTTAAATTATAAGATGCTTTCTATACTACAAATTATAAGACAGGCTACTTGCTATTAGTTTTGAATAATTACGTTTTTTTTAAGATGACACAAACATAAGAATGTCTTATGCTCACAAAGGCTGCATTTATTTTAAAATATTTACAAAAAAAAAAAACAGTATTCATTATAAATACTCGATCATTAAAAATAATTAATGATTTCTGAAGGATCATGTGACACTGAACGCTGCTGAAAATTCAGCTTTGTCATCATAATAAATTAAAATACAAAGCAGTTCTTTTAATTTGCAATGCAGTCGAAGCATTATATTGATATTTGAAATTCTTAAACCTTAAAATAACATATGTATGACTTTCTTATTTGTAACTGGAATGACAGTAAGCAAGTATGCAAATATCAAGATTTGAACCAAAGAGCAATATCAGAAACAGTTTTGTGTTGATGTCTGCTGGCTTGAACAGCTCTACAGGCCATACAATAATGCTCTTCCCAAAATGACGTAACGTGCACGCTGTAGTAACTCATCCAATTCAGATAACGCCGATAGAGGGAGTAGTTTCTGTCCAGGTGTTTTAGGTACGCGGCAAGAGCCCGCGGGCCGCTGAAGTCTTTGACGTGTATGAATGCATCAGCAGGAAGGAAAAGTTCATAATTCTCTCGTGATGGTCCCAAAACCACAGGCACAGCCCCTGATAATAGCGCGTTCCTCCACAATTTCTCCGTAATATAATCTGTGTGCAAAGAGTTCTCAAAGGCCAGGTAGAATTTATATCGAGATACAGTGCGCACTACGCTATCAGATATCAAATCCCGCGCCGCACGTCCAAACACATCTACACGTACATATCGCCTGAGAGTCCGGTAAAATCGCACCCTTTCGTGTTGCTCGTTCCAGTTACTTACTATCCACGCGACCATTCCGCGCCTGTGCCTCACCTGTGGGGTGTTTACGTCTCCTCTCCGGGGTTGCAGGTACCCATAGGGCAGAAAGACGTCTGAGCCTCGGCGGTATGACATGGTAAGGTTAAATACTCCATCCAGCCCAGTCAAAGAGCCGGAGTGACTCGGAGACTCAAAGTTCATCCAGATCCATTTCTGACGCGGAGGCCGAGGAGCACGGGGGAGCGCGTTCCAGTTGCTCATCAGTTCGCGGTGGTGTATGATGACGGCATCTGCACGGGGGTACGCGCTTTTCTTCGTGGTTATTGTACAGTCTTTGATACCATAACGCACAGTGCAGTCAGGCAGGGGATCCCGGTTACCGAATGGCCTCCACCAGATAAGGAGCGTCACTCTGGAGTCGTCGATTCGCAACTCACTGTACGTGGGTGCACCTAACCCGGACATGGGTAAATTCATTAGACTTAAAAGGAACACTAATATCGCATACCCAAAAACCAGAGCGAAAACCCACCGGTATGACCTCAGAGATAAAAACACAAGGCGACATGGTTTCTTTTGGCATGCGCTGTTCACCCTTTCAGGTCTTTGAGTATCTCGGTGTGATTTGTCGTCTGTCCACTTGGACTGGCTATCCATAGATTCAATCGACACTAAAAGTCCTTCACCTGGTCGGCACAAGTGATTCCTTTAAGTCAGAAGTACAACTCGTTCTTATAGCAGTTGAACTTGTTCACCCGGTTCATCAAACTAGTTTTGAATGTTGAACTGGTTCTCTTTGTAAAGTCCTTATGGAGAGTGAGCTTGTGTACTTTCACCATGAATTAGTCTTCACTGTTATATTACAGGCGCTCGACGTGGCACCGGTACAAAAGCGGGACAAAGCTTTACACCCATGGGACACTGTGTGGTTTGAAAGGAAAACAAAATTACCCACTTGATCAATGCTTTTAAAAAAAAATATTATTCAATTATTATTATTATTATTATTATTATTATTATTATATATTTTTAAATCAAATGTACATTCAGGTCCCAGTCACATTTTCTTGGTTAAATAAAACAGTACTTAGACTATCTGAAAAAGAAAACAATTTTACTTTATATTTTTACATTAACAATGTAATCAATATTCTGTTGATAAAAGCCATGCATGAATCTCACCAAGTGTTTTTAAGCATTTTACATTTATTAAAACAATAACAGCAACAATTTAAACAGTATATTTTGAACTTCTATTCAGCTATTCTTTGTAATAGTTTACTTTTAGCTATTTTTGAATTTTTTGGGTCATCAGTCATCAAAGTTCAGTAAATATTAATCACAGACATGGAGATTTACTTTAAAGCTGAGTACTTACTAAAACCCCACAGATTTTAAGTCTTATTTTGATGTAACAAATGGCTCATTTCCACCGAGCGGTATGGATCAGTACAGTACAGTGCGATTTGGGATGGCAGCAATACCCGATCCAGCTTACACTGCCAACAGTAGAAGAGCAGGGCACAACTTAACACTTTTTGACTTTCTCAGTTTGTGTAAATCCACATGGGGTTCGGAGTATACTTTTAAATATCCACACTTATCAAATATTTCATATTTCACACTTGTCTATAACAAATGTTACTTCGTTTCATAATTACAGTGTATATGTTTTTATTTATTTACCCCAAAACAATGTATGTGAACTTTGACAACATGCCCCGTAGGTGGGGTACATTGTAAATTCTAAGAGGCACGTTGTAAAGTGAGCATATGACAACTTAAAATGTTATCTGGTCTAATGAAAAAGATATTACAAGGCAAACTAACATATTTTGTCAATAAAATAAAATTACATTGACTTTTTCAAATAAAATAATGGCGTTTTGAAGGAATTAAAAATAATCCAATTTTGGAGTTTGACAATGAACACATTGCAACCATGCTTGGAGCGGTCCTGATCACAACACACAGCTATAGAGCATAGTTCAAAACAATGTGGGCAAATAGATGAAGAAACGCGTTAAGATACTCAGAAAACACAGTCACAACACTCCACTCCCTCCACACAGCTCTCACAGAACAGGAGACACATAAACGAGCCAAAATGCTTTACCTTTCTTGAAATTATTTCTGAAATAATAAATAATTTCTTGAAATATTTCTGAAATATTGACTGTCCATGTTTATTCACCTAAAAACTGATGAAAAATGTACTTCAGCCAAAAATTTACTTCTGCTTTTGTAAAATAAATGTTCAGCGATATCTTTAAAAGATTTCTGAAATTTCAACCACTTTTTTTCTTTACATAGTGACTTTAGCTCTAATCATCAAAATGAAAAAAATTTTTTTTTGAAATGTTTCACTTTACATGCAATGAATCTAGAATATATGAAAGTTTCAGTTTTTAAAATGTCAAAAAAAAAAAAAACTTTTTCACAATATTCTAAATATATATATATATGTTCTCATCTTCAGAATGCTTTGTGTGGAGCTGTGATTTTAAATACATCAAACTTTGATACACATGCAAAGGCATGCTTAAAATTTTCAGTGATTATAATTACACATTGTTGTGAACATCTGCTTATTACCTGCAGGCTGATGACCAGTTCTTGTGTCTTTTTAAATGTCAAACTTCTGTATTATTTATAGAAAAACAGAGTAGTATCACATCTACATTTATTAATAACACACATTTTTAAGACCAACGTCACAATTTAACCCCTTTGCACAAATGTGTCAGTATATATTATTACAAGGCTCTGCCATCTCAAACAACCTGTGATGTTCACTTGTGCGATGTGCAATGTCATAGGCGGTCTCTCCTGCACTGTTTTTCAGTCCTGCTTGTAGGGTGCGCTGTGACAGCAATAGCTCAATCGTCTGCCCAGCTGTAGTATTTCCAGCAGCCAGTTGTAGGGGTGTGAGTCGCCCTACTGTCATGGCATTGACCTCTGCCCCCCAATTCAAAAGACAGGAAGCTACAGTGGCATGACCCCAGCGGCAGGCACTATGTAGCGGCATCCAACCATCAGTAGTTCTTGCATGAAGATTCGCTCCAGCATTCAAAAGAGCAGAGACCACAGCATAATGGCCACTGTAAGCAGCACGGTGTAGAGGGGTGTAACCATCACTATCATGACAATTAGCAAGTGTTGGGTCCAAAGCGAGCAGATGTTCTACTGTGGCTAACTGTAAAAGAGAGAAATAATGAAACAAAAAAGGTTAGGAAAAACAAAGATAGAAAAATAAATGAACGGAAATGCATTAATACTTAATTTCTTCTGTGCCAAAAAGCAACTGATATTATAGACCAGTTTTCATATTTAAAGCGTAATGAACACCACTGACCCACACATGAAACTTTTCAAGCAAAACTACAAATGCCATAAGTAACAAATATCATAATTTAAAAGTTTACATTAAAGTCTAACTTAAAAAAAAAACAAAACAACAACAAAACTATAATACTACAATATATATTACAATATATAATACTTTCAACATACAGTTGAAAGCAGCATCAGGGTCCAATTACCGAATGAAATGGCTTGTGATGTTGCTTTTAGAGCAAAGATCCAAATCATCTTGAATCTTTACTAAGAGCTAGGGTTGAATTTACATGTAAAAGGATGTACTAAAGATTTTTCTGGTCGGCTAGTAGTCATTCATTTTAAGCATTAGTCGACTATTAGTTGCACATTTATTAATAAGCCATATAAATCATAATAATGACCATTTCATTTCCTTCATAGCCTAATAAGCACTCAGGCGCACGCAAAAAAAGCTTGCCACAGCGCAATGGCAGACATAATAATTATGAATGTGTCAAGGCAAAACAGCAAGGAGACTACATTAACATTTTAATAATTTATTGATAAACAAATGCTGTCTTTGTTTTCTGCTTAAGAGATGCAGTTTCATACAGATTACATAATCTGAGAATATTTGTTTTCTATTTGAATTGGTTAATTTAAAAGTCGACATTTCACTCTCTACAGTCTACTCCATGCAGCATGAATTGCAGAAGCACGGCACAGTGCAGCAGGAGTCAGATTTCTCCGATCACATAAAGAGAGGCACTTTCAGTGCAAGCGCTTCGGGTGTACAGCCTGGTTTACTTGCCGCATCAGCACGAGCGCCAAGGTAAATTTCACCGGATTTCCTGTGCTCAGGCAGTAGGGTGCAAAGAACACTGTGTAGGGACTATGTTGATCGAAACACAAGGACTGGAGTTGAGAACCACTGGAGTAGGCTTTGCCATACCTCATAATATTCGTTTTTGTTAATAAACGTTATGCAAGCTAGGTTGTCATTGTAGCTTACTGTTTTATTGTTGTTGTGCTTTTTAATTAAGAATAACAATGAATCCATCTTTTGTTTTAGTCTTAAGGTTTATAGATGTAAGCAGTGTAATGCAGGCGCATACCCTATCTGGCGCCTATACCCACTTCTAAATCCCCTCTGATGTGCATCAAGTTGTGTCCTGCATTAGTCAAAATCATGGCAGCCTACCACATGAATAGCTAATCCTATCGCATGTGAAAAAATGCAAAAACTCCCTAAAACACCCAGTAAAGACCGTGGCGTTGGCTTCCTTTGAAATATGATTGCGCCCATGTATTTCCCTATGGTGGCTTATGAACTGGACGTCTCACACATTACCAGAAAACAGCTTACTTCCGCAGTGAAAAATAAGGTGGATACTTGTTTGTTATTTCAGGCTGCAAAAAGTTTTCTAAAAATGTGTGTACAAATGATAATACAGTAATATTGTGCTGCAAAAATAGTACGCAGAACAAAATCATATTACTGAAGACAATATGGTCTCTTCATTTTAAATGGACAGCAATACATTTAATCATGTATGGCAACTTGACAAATTAGTTTTCAATTATTAAACTAATTTTAAAAATCTACGTTACCAATGCACCACAATTCTAACTGATAAAACAGCTTCACTTTTCAGTTGAAACTGCCTCAGTTTTTCCAAAGGGTCTGGCTGCAGACATGCACCTGCACTCTCAGACTCCTGCACTCTCAGATACCTGCACTTCCGCAAGTGACATAATTTGCAGTCTATTTTATGTTTTACTTAATTATATATATATATATATATATATATATATTTTATTTTTTTTAATCAAATCTCTCAACATTTTACAACAGTAGCCAGATGGTGAAGACAAGAAAAAAGAAATTAAATTCCAATGTCAATCGCAATCATCACCTGCACTCTCTGCTACCTGCGACATCACTTGCAATCCACACAAATCATGTGTGTTGCCAGTGAAGACAAGAAGCTGTGGTGGTTAAACGATTAAAACTAATTTAGCATAACGTACAGGGTCCTGCAAGTCATCTGTAGGAGATAAAAACAAGACCCGCAAATCCGTGGCCACAGTACAGCAGAATATGAACGAATATGAATACGAAGAGAATATGAACAAGAGAATATGAAGTCTCTCGTTAAGCGTTTTTCTCCTGTAGAAAACCATTAACACCTGCTGTTCTGTGGCCACGGATTTGCGGGTCTTGTTTTTATCTCCTACAAATGACTTGCAGGACCCTGTAAATTA
>JAHKKF010519314.1:0-11786 GCA_019740295.1 Labeo calbasu | reverse complement strand
TGTGTGTATGTATATATGTATATGTATATATATATATATATATATATACACACATACATACATACATATACACACACACAGTATTATTTTTAAAATATGTGATATAAAATATGAAAATTTTGTCTTCTAAACTGTAGTGTAAAGAATAAATAAAATAAAATAAAATAACAAATAATTAATAAGTGGGCATTCTGATTAAAAAAAAGGTTCCAGTTTAAGAATCTGTTCTTCTTTTGCTTCAGCATCTTTGACTCAAATATCAAATTTGATTCATTATGAATCAGAATCTTTGATGTGAATGTGAATCTGAATCAAATAAGGCTTAATCAAAATATATTTAACGTTATGTTTTATTTTAATATATAATCATATTTTAGAATTATTATTATTATTATTAAATTACAAATATATGTGTCCTGGCCTGTAGAAAATGCATCAACACAAGAAAAAACGGCACTCATCAAGCCATTTCATGAGGAACTTAAAACGAACATCTGGATGGGCTTTTTAAAATAGCCAGATCAGCTAAAGAGAGCATTTGCGAGTTGAGAGCTATTGGCAAAGGGACAAACACAGCCGTCCTGCTTTGATTTTTTTCCCCTTTTTTTTATGGACCCTTCTGACAAGCTGTTCCATGCCAGACCTGATCAATGGATAACCAATACAGGTATCAGATGGCGCAGCGGTGGCCTTGTGTTAACAAAAGACACGATCGTACAAACATACAAGGTTAAAGCTGAAAAAATAACAGAACACACAGTTCTTTGAAGGATACAAAGGGATGCAGACTCAATAAACCACTGCAGTGTTTCCCTTTAAATGAAGACGCTAAGAGCCTGAAGCTGTAAATAGCCCTAACACACACATGCGGTAGATCTGAGTGTTAATGGACGGCTATTGAATAACACATTGTTTTAGGCCCAGTTCTGGCAGCTCATAAACTACCGAGACCCTCTCGCGTGTTTGCGTAACCTTACGGGATGCCGACATCCCATCACAGGCCCTCTTTAATGTCCCCAGGTCTTGGTGGATCTCTGCGGCGTGTTTAATTTCACTGCTGTTTAGCTGTGTCAAAGCGAGAGGCGTTGGAGAGTACCGGAGGACATTAGGAGCCGCTTTCAGAGTCTGAGCAGAGTAATTTGTTTAAAGAGCATTGACCTCTGAGACAGGCGGCTTGTGTTGGCTGTGATGGAGGAGAATTATCGACTCTTAAAGTAGCACGGCACTCTGACAGGCGATTGCCGCCACATCTGAGCGAACACGAAAGGACCTTTTACAACACCTTCAGCACTGACACCATCGCAGGGCGATGAAGCTTTCTGGGGGAATCTCACAAAAAGATTCACCCAATGCATCTCAGTAGATATATATTTGAATAAACTTCCTAAACATGCATTTAAAAAAGCTATTTCAAGCACAGTAAATGGTGAAATCACATCATGCATCACTCAACAGATGGTTGCTGTAAGCTAGTAATGATAAAGCCCGTATCTGAATGTACTACGCCCCTGCAAAAGGAGGCCACAGCACTGGATGTAATTGGCCGTGATGTATCAGATGAGAGCGAGGGTGTGTCTGACTCAGAAACAAGAGGGTGGTCAGTATGAAATGTTGTAACGCCCAACAAAAATGCTGTTTGTACCTTTTTTTTATGACTTTATAAAATATCCAGCCTTCACACAATTTAATATACACAAATAGAGAGCGAGAGAGAGAGAGAGAGTGAAGGCTTTTAGCATTTCCAGTTCAAAGCATCTGTTTATGAACTAATTACAGGCATAAACTCAGGCAATTTGTTTCGATCGATAGCACTTACAAGTGTTTAAGAAGTGAAAATAGGAGAAGAGAAGAAAAAGCATAAATATAGAACAAACAAAGTAAAGAAAATAATCATAATTACAACAACTGTTTTTGATATAGTCACATATTTAAGAACATTCATTAATAAATATGCTTTGAAAGGGAATTTAATTGACTTGAAATGTCAACCAGTTTGATTAAGCCTTATAATAGCATGAACTGAATCCAGTCTAGTGTGTGTGTGTGTGTTCTGATTTGCCTGTCATTTGTGACCTCAGAGAGGGAGGTGAGGCATTATGGGGATTGGAGTTCAGAAGATGAGAGGGACGGGGCGTGTAGTCTGTGACTTCCCTTCTTTAATTCGAGGGGATAATTAACTAAGTCCTCAAAATCTCCGCCAGTAATTATATCTCCTCACTGATGAGCAGGAACAAGGATCAGTGAGGGAAAACAAACAACAAACATCTCATGAAGACAGGGGAAGGTGGGGGTGACAGACGCCGGTTTGTCTTCTATAATGGCCTCCAGTAAACTTTGAGTAGGCAATATAATTATACAGTATAAATGTCTGTATATACTGTATATATATACTAAAATCGTAGCCCTTAATGCATAAACTGTTAACACAGATAGATAGATAGATATAGCATGCATGTAGTCACAAATTAATACAACTTTCAGAATCTTTAGATTTAGAATCTTTGATCTTTTTTTCACATTTTGAATTTGAAACTAATTTAAAATTTCAAATCTGAACAAAAGATTCTAAATCAAAAGTTGCCAAATTTAGAATCCTTTTGAATCTGAATTTTTCCAGTTCAGCAATTGTTTAAAAGAGTAAAATTGGCAGTTAAATTAATGTAATTAATTATATGTATGATTAATGTATTATTATTATAATAACTTTTTTGTTTTTTAATTTTTATAGAGTTATGATGATTTATACACTAAAAAATGATTGCAGTAATTAAATATTTGACATCTCTAATGAACTTAAAATTAGTTTAAATCTAATCAAATCTAAAACACAAGACTTGATGGTTATTTGGAAGCTTGTCTGTTGTTTTTTTTTTTGTTGTTTTTTTTTAAAGATTGCATGTTTAGTTATCGACTGACTGGGCGGCAAAGCAGCTGTTTTAGTTTTGGACACAGCCCAAGTTTTACTATAGTCGGAAACTACGGTTACCACAGTCATTTTTTGTTAGGGCTGATGACGCACACGTTCGTCAAAACATTATAATGTGTGCTGAATTTGACACAGACTCCCTATTTTGTGCTTATTAGCATTAGCACATGTTTGGTCCCTAGGTCTCTGTGGCTTTAACGATGGCAGACATTAATGTCTGAGCAGGTCTGGTATTAGCCAGCCCCGTGTTCTCGGGTTTCATTATCGCAGGGGCTCGTTGGCCTCTGCCCTGCCCCTGCTGAGAGGGTTAAATGTGGGAGGGAGAATCGGCCCGTAGCCTCTGTGGGGCTGAGATGGGGAACAGCTGCCTGGGGGGACCGGGGCCCCTTCCTCACCTCCCTCTCTCTGTCATTTTCTCTCTCTCCCTCTCTCTCTCGGCCTTGACATTCCTGAGTGTGAGAGTAATTCCTGATGATTATCTCATTGTCCTACTCAATTTGGGATCAGACACACTGCTTCCAGGTCAAACACGGTGTGACCGTGTAACCTCCAGTATCAGCTGTACCGAGGGAGAGATTACACTCATCTAAGACCACGTAAAAACACCAATCGGCCCAAAAACCACACAAAGCACAACCTTGTGAGCTGGTCACACATAGGTACGCACACATGAGCAACCTGGGCGACAAGAAACACTAGTGTTTTTGTCCAAAGCGGTGCAGGAGAAAGGGTTCGGAGATGTGTTGTCAGGGTTTGAGATTAACTGGAGTTGGCAGCTGCCCCCAACTCCATTGCCCTGCCTTAGATGGAGGAGATATTGGGTTACAGAGGCATGCATCCCACACCGGATGGGGTTCAGCAATTCAGGATGGAGCCAAAGATGTGAGAGAACCAACTGCGACTCACCTGTATACACAAATCGCCCCGGTGCACCTTTGCAGAACTGCTTGGACTTGTAGGACAAGGTGACCTCTACGACGCCAGGGATGTGTCTTGGAGGGGTCTGCACTCGGATGGCATGGGGCGTAATGAGCTGTGGGAGACAATAGGGATGGGTGGTTAGGATCATGCTGGCATCCAAAGACAACATTTAACCAAAGAGCACCGGTGCTTCTCTAATTGTCAAGTAGCCTGTTAGGTAGAAACTATATCCATCCAAACACTACAAAATACTTAAAAAATGGAAATTTCTTCGTATTTCTTTTTGTGTGAGGTTTCTTGCTTACACAGAGCTCAGAAATAGGGCACTACCAGACAGTGGGCAAACTGGATTAGGACCGTGCCAATTGTTGCACAGATTCGGATGCCGGAGTGGTACATTAACATGTCAACAAGGAGGCATTCGAAATTGAACTGCAAACTTTCTTCGTTTTTTTTTTTCTCCTCGCTTCAGAGTTAACGTCAGCAAACAGACCTTGGATTACACTGAGCCAAGGAAAGGCCAAGGGGCAGGAGTCCTGCTAAAATCACCTCCATATGTCTTTCCCTCACTGTTTTCCTTGCTTTCCCTGGCTCGTTTTTCCCCCTCTGAGATATTTCACCCCTAATTGTTCAATTGTTTTGCAAGACCTCACGGTTCGGCAAGGAACGCGGCGGAGGCCTCTGTGGACTTATTGTGGGGCTGTTTAGCATGCAGTTTGTTTATCTAACTCCTTATCTGCTCTTGTGATTAAACTAGGAAAAGAAAAATAATAAAATAAAATCGAATAAACAAACGCTGATTGGCTCGTTGAGGCTCCAACCGGCAAATATATGCCAGACAGCTTTATCAACTCATAAAGGAACACACTAACCTGAAGTCTTTATTAGCTCCGAACTAATTACGACGCAGCTTCGGCATCCCTTTAGTTCACTCTTATTTATATGTTTATGTGGCGTGAAATGAACAAAAAGTAAATGTAAAGAGACAATAAACGGACGCCAGCGTAATTGCATTACACCGGCAGAAGCAGGGCTTCATAAACTGTGTATAATCACAGTTTTCACGTAATCACTTTTTATAGAATCTAATGAAGTTCATTAGAAGGCTGTTACAGAAACAAATGGCTGGGCAAATATCTCAGGCACAATAAAATGGTTTTTACGCCAAAGACTTACCTCACTCCATACTAGCATGGTGCCAAACACGACCTGCAGTCCATCGAAGAAGTTATCGCCAATGATGATGACCGTGGCTCCTCCAGTGGTCCAGCCTTCACTGGGGCTAATGGCCTTTATGCACGGGGTAGCTGCTTATAACAGGATAAAAAAACACAACTCTTAGGATCCCGCTTTTGTACGGCACACGCCAGCCACATGCAGATCATTCTCACGCTGAGGATAATGAAACCCTGAAGTAAACAAAGCATGAATGATTTGGGCCACGTAAGACAAAAGGCCTGCGTCGTACATCAACCCTTCTGTGTAGAAATCAGCCATTAAACTGTTCGCTAACACAATGAGAGGGAAAAGAAAACATCGACTGATGCGCCTGGCGCAGATAAAACCACAGTACGGATACGCTAGACCAAACGCGGCCGTTACTGATGATTAAGCACTGTGCACGCTAGGACCGTCGATTTATCTGTCTGGCTTTCACAGATCTGAGATCAGTCAATCAAAAGGTTGTGGAGCAAAGCACGGGCGGTGAGCGCAAAAAAGCGGGGTTTCGATTTTTCATGCACCCGCTAATTGGGTCGAGCCTTTTCATCCGCAAACTTCGCCTTTCCAACTTTCTCCTCACTTCCAACCCTTTATCTCCCTGCGTCTCTTATCTTTTGGTAATGAGTACTTTTTGGAGTCTTTAAAATCTGATTTTAAAGAAGACGAGGTGGGATTTGTCAATTTAAATGGCGACGTACACGTGTTCATAAATGAGAAAATGAGGCCGTGGCTCTGACCCCGCCTTTGTTGTGAAGTTAGCCAATGGCTCATTAGCATACATTATTGTACTGCCCCCCTCCACCCCCGCCGAGTCGAGAGGTGCTATCACAGTTGTAAGCGGTCGGAGGCCCTGGGCGACTCGACCCCCCGTTAACATCTTAGCGCTGCGCGCTTTGATCAGCTTTTCCTCTTCACTCTGTTGACTCTGTTCCGCCACCCCCTCCAAAGCACCTTTTGAATGCAAACTCCCGTGCAAAGAGAGCGCGGATACAACAACGCGCCGCTAATACTGTCCAACAGTTCAACTGCAACAGTAGCCCTTCACCTTGAGCTGTTTTCATTTTATTTTACAGCTTTCCCTGCCCACTCCCTTCATTTCTTTTCCAGGGAAAAAAACAATGGCATTGTGCTTTTAGATTTTAAGGTCTCAGGGAGGTTATTAATAATGCACAGAAAATGGTTGGCCTCTTTGGAAACCCTCTCAGCTTAGAATCTCTCCCCTCCATTAAAAGTGTCTGACATCATTTTCATCAGCCCACAGACTCTGACATCATTTTATCACCAAAAAATATTCAATACGCCACTTACGCCAATACTAATGCTGCTCTCACAGTTGTAATGATTTTAATACACCTGTATTATCTATTATAAATATTTCAAATGTATAGAAATGTATATATGTATATGGTTTTATAAAAATATATATATTATAAATATTTAAAAATATTATTCATTTTATTAGATTTTTAATAATAATAATAAAAGTCTCTATGATAGTCTAGTCCCTGTATGAGACTTATTTGCCTGTTTAATATTTCACAGAAGTCGTATCACTTGTCTGGTTCCCAAATTTAATACTTAAGGTTAGGCGTTTGTTCATGTACTTCTTAAGCTCCACTAATAATGCAATAAATGATATATTTATGACCGTTACATGAGGTAGACCTGCAGGGTTAAGCCCTCATGTGTGCAGGTCTTTCTCTCTCCTGCCTCTCTGCTGTTCTAGCAGCCCTAGTTAATCAACATTAGGTATTGTTGTGTAGAACAGCCCAGACAAGGCAGCTCTCTTTGTTTGCCTTAATGTTGGACTAGTGGAGGTTATATTTACTCATTCCTCTCAGCTCCCAGAGCACCAGAAGCCCTGAGCTCGCTCGCTCACACACACACACACACACACACAAGGAGCTTGCCCTTAACTAGAGCTGTTGACTTCATGCTAATAAGTTCATACAAATTTTCATTTCTGAGGCTTGGGAATGACATTTGCTTTTCTTAATTGCAGGCAGAGCGTTTGAAAGAGGATCAAGTCTCCAAAGACAGACACGACTCCTCATAGGGACTGACCTTCATCAGCGCAACCAATTATAGCAAATCATTCACCAAAAATTACAGTAAACAAATTTACTTTGTGTAGGTGAGCAGAAGGAAAGGAGTGCGTGCACGTGAGCGCGTCTGCGCGTGTGCGAGGTGAGAACGGGCCCACGAGAGGGGCAGTCTGGCAGCTGTGGCCTGAGATCACCACGCATTGCCTCGGAATTCGCAACGCTCCCCCCCGCCATCCTAGAGAAAGGGCTGCCAGACCTCTCGCCCCTCCACCGCGGAGCATTTGCATACATTCTGCGTGAATATAGAGAGGGAACATGTGTTGAATGGGAAGCATAAAGGAGTGAATTACACAGCCTGTGTTCGTCAGCTAATGATATACGTGCGAAATGCACTCAAGCGGATGATGGAAATTGGAGAAAGCAGACATGGTCTATGGCGGCCCGGAGAGGCCAAGTTCAACACTCCACTAGGAAGTGACGGGCAGAAACGTGTTTTAGCGTGGGGGAACAATTTAGCAGGGGATGTAGTTGGGTCTGAGTTCGAAATAACAGAATGCATTTACATTATACAATATTTATTGTATATATTTAGTTAGAACTAATAATATCATTATATTAAACATGAAACATAATATTAGTGCTGTCAAATGATTAATCGCAATCGCAAATATCCAAAATAAAAGTTTTTGTGTACAGAATATATTTGTGCATACGGTGTATATTTATTATGTATATATACATATACACACATACAGAATATATTTTACAAATATTTACATGTATTTACATGTATACATTTATATTTATCTAATTGACATTATATATAAATATTTTTGATTTACATTGATATTAACATAACATTCTTCTTAAATATAAAAATGCATGTGTTTGTTTATTTATATATACGTAATAAATATGAACAGTACTCACACATATATTATGTAAACAAAAAACTTTTATTTAGGATGCGATTAATCATGATTAATCGTTTGACAGCACTTTTTTATATTGATATTATTTATCTGAAATATTTATATTTAAATATTTAATAAATATGACATTAAAATTAAATATTCTTTATATATATATATTATAATATATTATATATATATATAATATATATTCTTTAGGATTTAAAAGTGCAACTATATTATGCATTTTTTACACAAACATAATTTTAAAACAAAAATAACAGTTTATTTACAAGCTAATAATTGGATGCTACTCATATGTAACATAATGAGATTTTTTAATAAAATATTTATAATTTTTTAATTTATAAAAGTTGGAATGATGGTCACCATTTTATCTATTTTTTTTTAACTAGTATGCAGTACATGTGCATATTTTGAGACTATAAATTAATAAAGTGTGGTAAAAGTTCATAATAAACTAAAGACGAATGCTAAATTAATAATTTAATAAACAAATAAATTGTATTGCAAGAAGGAATCTGCATGCATTCAGGATGTATAAATGAATTTAATCATTATGTGGTAGTTCTTTACGCTCAGCAAAATCGCTGGCTTTGTTTCGACAGGCTTCCTCTGGCTGAAGTGGACGGTCAACTAGCAAATGTGTGTGTGTGTGTGTTTTCCCGTGTGTATTGTTTACAGAACACCACGGCGTCTTGGTGTGAAGCTTTAATCAGACTTGAGTCGTCTTCCATGGCAACATGGCGGCCGGCGTGTTTGTCACCTTCTTCGCTGCACTCCCCAATATTGAGGCACTCTAACAGGTCCCATCCTGCCTGCTGCAACCTTCCTTTGTTCCAGCGCGTAAAATGTCTTGTAATTGTGCAGGGGATGTCCAGATGGCAGGCTGATCCCGGCGCTGATGGGATTAGAGCTCTTACCTCACGTCGGCCCATCTGTCCTCTCTAACTGGCTACGGCCTCACAGACGCCGACCGCTCGTCTTTATTGCATAAACCTAACAACATTACCGCCACTTGGTATGCAAATCAACCCGGAGCTGTAGGCCCAGACCGGAGGGGGTGCGTGCGCCGCAAGAGAGACTTTCTTTTGCTCGCACTAAACGTCTTCCTCCTCTTTTCTGTCTTGCGCATCGCTATATTCGCAGAACGCTAGGCGGTTTCCAAATCTGGGAATATGTGCTTTTGGATGTGGGAGGGGGGCGGTCGTTGTGTATGTTGTGTCTGGTTATGTGCAGATGGGGCTGTTTTGGATGCGAGCGCGTTCGCGCCCGTTCGCGCCTGTGTGAATTCGTACATATGTTTCTGCGTGGCGTATCTAAATGGCGCTAATGCAAAAGAAACCCTCCTATAGTGTGCGCTCGCCTCTTTCTCCTCCCCCAGGTTTCATTCTCCAGCTGTAAATAATGAAAGGGGCTCATGTGCTCGGAGAGCACGGCAACGGTGAGGGTCCGCTGGGCCATGCGAGAGGGAATTACTTTAAGTTGAAGATCAGAAGGCAGAGTAAATTCACTGTCCGGGAAAATTCGCCTGAATTAGATGATTAGATAAAAGTGTGAGAGGAAAGGAGAAACGGTGGGACCTCCCCGTGGCCGCTGCTTTCGAGCTCTCTCGGCTTGCGTTTATCACTTTCAAGAATGTGTTTCTAATCTAAACCACCCCTGGTATCTGCGGCGCAGGCCTGGACTTGACCGTAAATATGGATGAATTTATATTTTACGACTATATATCCTGTACATGTGTGCTAGGAGCACTTCTAGACCAGAATGGAAAGAGATGACAGGTTGAACCTTTCTCGAGTTTCCTTCTCGGCCCGAATGATAAGTCTTAAACGTTCTCCAGAGTTTAAAGCAGTGATTAAACGCCAAGTTCGGCAACTGTCAGATGCTAGGAAACTCTTTCTTTCCGTTTTAACGGCCCCCCGGTCGCCCTTAAAGGGCCAGATATTAGATAGGTAGCTGTAATATTCACTACGGCCCAAATTTGCCATCAGGGGCGGGTGAAACAGCAGGTAACTAAGTGGTGAGAGCGCGCGTCTGCAAGGGCGGTGGGTGTTTAAGGAGGAGGTGAGCTTTTAAAACAGTCGGAAATTTAAAAGAGTTGTCAGGAATATCGCCACCACTTGTTACGGTGCTGTCAGAATTCTCGGCGAGAGG
The DNA here is from genome assembly GCA_019740295.1 of Labeo calbasu. NCBI lineage: Eukaryota > Metazoa > Chordata > Actinopteri > Cypriniformes > Cyprinidae > Labeo > Labeo calbasu. Next base: position 1,584 of record JAHKKF010519314.1, on the reverse strand, counting down.
GAACGGATCCATTCGGTGAATATCGCATGCGAAAGTTTTGATGGAAACGATAAAATCCGACAAATTATGAAGTTCTCTTGATCTTCTCCAGAGCATAATAAAACCACTGAAATCTGAACTATACGACGGTTGTAAACAGTAATGGAAGCTTAGAAAAAGATTCACAATGAAAAAGGGCTCTGCAAGCCGGTCTTTGATGAAGGATAGCCTCGGCAGTGTTTGGGTTGGGCCGTGTTTTTTCTTTCTTTCTCCCTCTCGGTCTCACGGGACCCAGGCAGACGAGGGGAGAGGCCTCAACCTTCTTAATTGCTCTCCTAATTAAAGGCGGTTGCTAAGGAAAACACACCTACTATCAAGCGACTACAGCAGAGAGACAAACAATACGTCAGCATACCAAACACTCGAGCGCTCAGGGCACAAACGTTCAATTACGCTACTTCTGTACTGCGTTTCGCCGACGTTAATGCGAGAAGCCGAGAAATAGAAAACAAATATTTTTGCTGGGTTTTTTGTCTCACACGAGCAGGGATTTGATGCGATTTCTCTTGCATCATTAAATATTACTGGCGCTTCGGTTGATATGGTAATTACGGACTGATTAAGACAAAGAAAATACTAATGTTGTGTTTTTAAATGAGCAGAGATTATGTTCTGTTTTAATGCTTAGCCCAGAGATTTGAGTACTGAAGTAGAGCGATCAAAACCAGCTCAGTCTAACAAAGCAGCAAAGTCTGAATTTTACCATCCAGTGATTTGCTTTATACCTTTGAGAAGTGAAAACTCGCTGCATATGGTACAGTGTGAATTAAAAGCCTGGATGAAATCAGTGCATTTTCTGTACTGAATTATATTCAAATTAACCAAAATATTTCACATTAATGTGATTATTAAATATTTGGCATGCACAATTTAAAAAACGTGGCCCAAAATCATTCATATAAATAGCAAAAACTGTAAAAATGTACAAAAGAGTAACAATAAAAATAGTAATCTAATCTAAAAAGTTCTAAAAGAACTATTCAGTGAAGAAAGCATGAATATTCTCTAAAGGATGAACTAGCCATGTTTCCTCTAAAGCTTCACTACTATGTTTTGTGGATGGGCGAGAAAAGGCGGATGTGGATGACTAAAAGAATGTGAGCTAAAAATGAGAAAAAGGGAAAAGGGAAAGACAGGAACAGAAGGAGAAAGTGAGAAAAGCTCGGCAAATAATAGTGTTATGGGAAATGTGCCTACCATTCTCCAGATAAGGAGTGGCCGTACCTTCTGAGGGGTCAAGGCGGCGGGCTCTTCTGCCGTGTTTTGAGTTGTTGTGGACGAACATGTTGTCCGACACGGCCAACACGTGACCGTCCACATTAACCGTTGTCGATACAACGACCTGTGAAGAAAACGTAAAGATTGTTTGAAGGCATGTTCAGGGATCTCTACATTGGGCCTTGTGTGAAGAATTTCAGAGAGAAGTACAGCTTAACACTTTTCCTATGAAAAATTCATCCAAATAATATTAGACATATTAAGTATTGTGCTGGGCAATGATTTATTTATATATTTATTATGTATACATAAAGACACATACATACA
>JAHKKF010519313.1:0-17408 GCA_019740295.1 Labeo calbasu | reverse complement strand
GGCCCATTCCCTTCACAAACAAACGTAATCCACTGCATCTTCAGCGGCTCAGATGTCGGGAGTAAATGACGACCACTACGTTCATTATTACATCCAGCCACACAACACCTCAATTGCTCAACCAGAGATATTTTTGTCTAGCTTACATCCCTGCTCCGACATCGAAACAATGGAGGTTGGACTGTTACAGCTATTGTAGGACGGGTCTGAGGTAAGACGCTGTCAATCAACAATCGTGGGAGCGGCCTCTGTCGGTGTGACGCCACACCGACAGACGTCTGAGAATGGCTTGATTTGAAAAAGGGGATATTATTTTTACAGATTAATTAAAAACCACTGCATGGGTTTTTATCATTATAGGGCAGATGTGTACATACACTGCCAACACACACTAATGTTCAAACAGCATGTAAAAGTGAAGTTTGCATCCGATGACCCCTTTAAATTAAAGTTGTATAATGGATAGCTGGGTCAGTTGACACAGTACACTCTCATAAAGCAATACATGTTAACACATTTTTACTGTTTGAGTGCTTTTATGGCCACAGAATGTGAATTATATTAATCGCCCATTAATCGCCCAGCCCATCTGCTAAATGTGACTGAAAGGCATGAAGAAGCCTGATGGTTAGAAGATCTTGTGCTTACCTCACTAATGAAAGCATGGTGGACCAATTCACTAGCCAAATCTTTGGGACTGTCAGCTAAAAAAAAAAATTGAATGTACTTTTCAGCTATTTACACACATCTCATATATTCTCAAAAAAATAAACGCAACAAGAACACATTTGAACGTTTTAATATTAACTTACATGGTAAAACATCACAGCTAAGCTGACGGTGAAGCCTGTCATCCATCTTTAAAAAGAGAGAGAGCTACAGAGAAGAAAAGGACAGATGATGCACCAACGCTTTTTAGGTAAAGTTAAGCAAAAATAAATGCCAAAAAAAACTGTAACTCACATGACTCCTTGTGCCTTCCTCATTCGCTTCCAAATTACAGTGGACCTGGACAACCTGCATGAAAACACAAGGATTTGGCTATTTTGTGCCTGTTTTCTGTTGCACAGGGTTTTAAAAAAATGCATTGAGTATTATAAAGTAAGTAAGAGAAATACTGTTCATACATGAATGAGATGCATTGATCACCATTGATTCTGGGAAATATTTAAACAGATTTCAGCTTTTTCAAACTGACCCTTGCTCATCAACAGTATCAGTTCTGGACAAATTATCCATCAGTCTGCAAACATTTGTTAGACAACTAATACTTTGCTTCAAAAACACGTTTAAAATGAATTGTGAATCTGAGCAGTTGCTTTTTTTAAACAAACGGTGTGAATAAACTGACTGGAGTTAGTAACTCTTAACATTGTTTCCAACATAAATCTTATTCTAACCTTTCTGGTTTCAGTCTCCTGTGGTTCTGGGGTTGGGGTCTTTACAGTCTCCATCTGTTCCTGTGACAAAGAAAGAGCCCGGGGGATAGGATGCGGCCGCTGGGAAGCAAAGTTCATGAGGGGGTATATGCCGTTCCTGTTCACGCAGAAGAAGAAAGGTTTGAAATGCACAAGCATGGAAACAAAAACAGTCAAAATCTAAGATCAGCTGATGTTCTCTATGACTCACTTCACATCCTCAAGGAATTTGTCCAGCTCCAGAGGAGAAACGTGAGAGTACCTTGAAAAAAACAAAACAAAACAAAAAAATTAGAAGGACGTCAGAGGAAAGTGGGAAACAATCTGAAAAGACAATCCCATTTTGTTGAGAAACTCACTTTAGATGGACACCAGGTCGGTCACGATGATTAATCTCTGCCATGATACCATTAGGATCAAAAGATTTTGTTTTCTCCTCCACACAATTCTCAGGAAGAAGATCTGGAAAAAGTTTTTTAAACTTCATATAAGTTTAAGACCTAAACCAAAGAGAAATGGAAATTCCTTTTGCATAATGGGTTATTCTGTTACTCTGAGATATCAGGAAGCGATGAACGACAGTGTTTTCCATGTCCCACTTACACTGGTTATTGATAAAGCAGTGCGCAGCAAGCAGTTTTAAGGAGTGGACCTCAAATAACACTCTGTGGAACAGCAGGTCATGAGCTGTGGGTCTCGTCTTGGCTTCTGTGCGCACGCACGACTGGATAAATTCCTGTCAGCGTAAGTGAAAAAGGCATTAGATCAAACCAAACAAAATTCAGCAGAGTTGTATTAGTTGTAAACATACGGTTAAAGTCTTTTACCCTCATGAGAGGGTCCTCAAGTGATTGTCCAGCATGATCAATAGCCTCTTTCGAAACTGCAGTGTCTCCATTGGCCTGGATTTCCAGTACTGCCATCTAAAGGTGAGTGGGGAAAACAAAATTAAAAGTTGCTGTTCTTTAGGAACTATTGTAATTTGGTATTTTTTGATAGTTTAGATAAAAAGTAAGTCTCAGACCTCCAAGGCACAGATGCCAAATGAAAATATATCAATGGCGTAGTCGTCTTCTGCAACTTGAGAAAAAGAAAATAAAGAAATGTCACAGAAATGAGCATGTTTCTATTGTATACATGGTTTGAATATGGTTTAAATAGAGTGAGAAAGATGATAATATGGTAAAAGCATCAGATACTCACTGCCATACTCCGGAGCAAAGAAATGCTGGTTTCGCACTTCATCTCGATGTTGATGCACATTCCCATGAATCGCCTCAGCAAATACTAAAGAAATAAACACAACATTCAAACTCTATTTATAACATCATATGAATGGTAAAATACTTGCCAGTAAATATACAAGACACACGGGCTGGAGTCCAAAATAAATACTCTGAGGGGGGAAGTGGGCCTTATTTTCTTTATTTATGCCTTCGATTGTGAAAGCTGACAAGAAATGTTACAGTACATTACATAACTGCCAGGATTTTGGGCCAATTTACGCAAAGCATTGTTTAAGGAAGGAAGGAAAAGAAACAGTCCAAGTACGGTCTGTGTTTTCTTTCTGACGAGATACTAAATTCCTGTGCACACGGCATAGAGAGCTCAGAATGGACTTACCATTAACAAACAGTCTGTGCCAAACTGTAAAAGAAAGAAGAGACATATAACTTTTCTGAAAACGATTTTATGTTAAAAATGATCAGACATCCAATCTTTTTGAGTTAAAGGGGTCATCGGATGCCCCTTTTCCACAAGTTTATATGATTCTTTAATGTCGAAATGAAAAGTCTATAACATACTTTGGTTAAAATTTCAGAAGCTGAGAATGGCTTTACTTGAAAAAGGGGATATTTCTTATAAAGATTACAAAAATACCACTGGGTGGATTGTTATCATAGTAGGGTGGTTGTGTACACACACTGCCAACACACATTTATGTTCAAACAACATGTAAAAGTGAGTTTTGCATCCGATGACCATTTTAAATCATTTTAAGAATTAAAAGACAAAAACCTGAGCCGATCTTTATGAGGCCATTGTGCTGGATAAAGATGGTGTCACAGGTCAGGTTACCATGGATAATGGGTGGATCACATGAATGCAAATAACTAAATAAGACAGAAAAGATAAAACACCAGTACAGTAAAAAAACAAAACAAAAAAACATACAAACATAAAAAACCCTATTTTGTATAAAAATCAAATTATTTGTAACAGAAAAAGGGTTAAACTAGTACAATAACATTTTTTTTTCCATACAAATAAATATTTTTACACACACACACACACACACACACACACATATATATAAATATAGTGCTTGTAATGTTTTTAAAGAAGTCGCTTATGCTCTTATGCAAAATGTTATTACAATATGAAATAAAGGTTTTTAATACACTTTAAAATATAATTTATTCCTCTGATGCAAAGCTGAATTTTCATCAGCCATTACTCTAGTCTTCAGTGTCACGTGATCCTTCAGAAATTATTCTAATATGCTGATTTATTATTAGAATTACAGTGTTGCCAACAGTTGTGCTGCCAAATATTTTTTTGGAACCTGTGATACTTTTTTTGGGGATTCTTTGATGAATAAAAAGTTAAAAAAACCAGCATTTATTGAAAATAGAAATATTTTCGAACAATATCACTCTTTGCATCCTTGCTGAATAAAAGTATGAATTTCTTTCGAAAGAATACAAAAAGAAACTATAAAAACGTACTGACCCCAAACTTTTGAACGGTAGTGTATATTGTTAGAAGTAAAAAAATTCCATTTTAAATAAATTTAAATAATTTAAATAATTTAATTCAAAGAAACCTGAAAAAGGTATCATAGGTTGCAAAAAAAAAAAAATAAAATTAAGCAGCTTGTTGTCAACACTGATAATAAATAAGAATATTTGAATGATTTCTGAAGGATTGTGTGACACTAACGACTGGAGTAATGATGCTGAAAATTCAGCTTTGCATCACAAAAATAAATAATAATTTAATGTATATTAAAATAGAAAAACATTATTTTACATCGTAATAATATTTCACAAATTAAGTTTTTTTCTGTATTTTTAATCAAATAAATGCAGCCTTGATGAGCACAAGAAACTTTAAAAAACATTACAAATCTTACTGATTCTAAACCTTTGAACTTCAGTGTGTACATATATGTATTTTTTGATATTTCATGATAAGGAGAAAGTACTAGTTGTAAAGCTGAAATGTGTAACTTCTAGTGTCATGAAACATAATTGCAAAAATGGCTCAACTTTTTTCCCAAGAACTCCCCTCATCTGTCATTGGCCAAACAAATAGACAGCTCCACCCTCAAACTCACACCATTGGCTGAGTCAGTGTTGCTATGCTGGGTTGGTCAAGATGCTCAAACAAACAAAGCAATGTTTTGATAGCAGCACTGAGCCACAGTATTTACTGACTTTGCCTCTGTATATTAAGCTGGGAAAATATTTTTATTTCGCTTACACACTTCAGCTTTAACAGCAAATTTGCAGATGAGTACTTAGATGATACTAAATCCTCAATGTCCTACCTGAGTGCAGAGAGTATCTGTGTGCACCAACGCTTCCATGCCTGAGACATACAGACAGTACTAGTGTGTTATGATTTTGTCATATTTCTGCCAGAAGGTGGCATTGTCCTCTAACTTTTCTGCATACAGGTTTTTCAATTGCAATGATTGATAAAACACCTCACCTTCACATTCATAGTTTTGTGGTTTTTCTTAGTCTTCTTCAAAAACTGCTTGAGACTTCCAGATGACATATATTCTGTGATAAAAATCACCTGTGTGGCACGAAATGAAAGAAAATGTTAATGTCTGAATTTAGGGTAAAGTTCACAGAGGCGTTCATTTCTATTAGGTGTGTCTTACGTCTCACCCTTGCTCTGCTCTCTCTCATGTCCAACCAATACTTGTGAAACTTCACGATGTTAGGATGCTCCACCTGCATGAGGTTCTCAAACATCTCCCTTATCCGCTCCTGCACAACATAAAGTACATAAACACTTGGTTTCACATTTCAAGCATTGTTTCTGTCACCGTACCACATTTGCAGCATGATGACGCTTCAATACAGTAACATTTCACAGATGTTTGTGGTGCAGCATGCAAAGTATCCCACCCATAACATCAGTGTTGGAAAACAAGCGTGGTCTTACCTCAAAGGATTTGAAAACCTTCTTGTCTGAAAACTGCACTTCGTTCCACACCACCTCCACCCCCTCTTCAGTGTCCATGGCCAAGTACGCACTCTCAATGCCTGGGACATTTCCCTGACTGACCTAAACCAGAAAAAAATGGACACAGAGAGAAGAAATGATGGAAAGTGAGTTTAGCACTCCAGACTTTGCCAAGTTCACACAAAGTACCATTTAGCCAGGGATATCTACAATATTTACTTCTCATTGCACAACTTTTTTAGTGTTTGCAAATATGATATTTTAGTATTAACTTCTTGGTATTGTTAGTACAGGAAATGAGTATTTCTGTGAAGAAATAGAAAGACACGCCCCCTTCTCCGCCCCCTTGCTCCACAACTCTCCCATGGTGCACATTGTGGTTTGGGCTGTGGAGCGAGCATGACAACACTTTGAATGGCCTGTAAATTCTTGTCTGTTTTGTGTCTTTGTAATGCCGTAAATGAAACCCAAAAATACTGAAAAGGGCACACTGCTGTTTGCTCTCCAAACACTCCAAGTCTCCGCCTTTTTTGGACAGAATCAATCTTTTTATTATCACAACTGTCCGAAAGAAAATAAACGCCCAGCATTTTCATATTTATATTTTCTATATTTATAGGCTGAAGTTGCTCCCCTCCCGCTGATCGCTGAACTCAAGCTATGTGTTTTGGAGACAGACACAACATGATCCAATCATGCTGAGATGCAGCTGCCCTCTAAAAGGCCTTGGATTTAACTTTATCTCTGATTCAAAAACATATGACTACAAACTGATAATACTGTTTGGTATGCTTCAACAAAGAGCTTTTTAATTGGTCAGGGCATTCAGGCACAATCACATAAGAGTAGAACAAGGCGTCCATGATGGAAAATTACTAAGTTTACTAAGCTAAATATTATCAAGTTAAGTAGCAGTTCAAGCACAAATAATGTGCATGATTGATAATAGTCCCAAAGTCTAATTCTATGAAGGTGTATCTTACAGTTGAGGTCAAAGGTTTACATACACCTTTGCAGAATCTGCAAAATGTTAATTATTTTACCAAAATAAGAGGGATTATACAAAATTGATGTTATTTTTTATTTAGTACTGACCTAAATAAGATATTTCACATAGAAGACATTTACATATAGTCCAAAAGAGAAAATAATAGTTGAATTTATAAAAATGACCCCATTCAAAAGTTTACATACAGTTGATTCTTAATACTGTGCCGTCACCTGAATGACCTACGGCTGTGTTTTTTTTTTTTGTTTAGTGCTAGTTGTTCATGAGTCCCTTGTTTGTCCTGAACAGTTAGCCTAAACTGCCTGCTGTTCATCAGAAAAATCCTTCAGGTCCCACAAATTCTTTAGTTTTTCAACATTTTTGTGTATTGAACCCTTTCCAGCAATGACTGTATGATTCTGAGATCCATTTTTTCAGACAGAGGACAACTGAGGGATTCATATGCAACTATTACAAAAGGTTCAAGCGCTCACTGATGCATTAAGAGCAGGGGGGTGAAAACTTTTAAACAGAATGAAGAAGTGTTTGTTTTTCTTATTTTGGCTAAATATCACTTTTTTTCATTTAGTACTGCCCTTCAGAAGCTACAGAAAATACTCACATGTTTCCCACAAAAACAAAATAACTTAAATTTACCCTGATCTTCAAATTCCAAAAGTTTTCACCCCTATTGTAGACTGAATGTGTCAATTGTGTTGCTGTCAGTAAGCTCTCAGATTTCATCAAAAATATTTTAATTTGTGTTTTGAAGATGTACGAAGGTCTTACGGATTTGGAACGACATGAGGCTGAGTAATTAATTACTGAATTTTTATTTTTGGGTGAACTATCCCTTTAAGCACACTGACTGTTAATCGCCATTGTGTACCAGGTTGAATAGTGACCATTAAAAGGGCCGACTGATGTAAATCAACCTCAGGACAACAGTAAAACAAGTTTTATGACACTTTCACTAATAATGGCTGAGCACAGCAAAGCTTGGTTATGTAAGACAGACAACACAAGGACACTAAAGGCATATCCAATTACATTTGGAGTTAATTAATTCCCTAGATGCCGCACAAACAGACAAGGAATGTCTTTCAAAACAAATAAAAAAACTTTCCATTTCCTCTGAAAGACAGAGAGTGTCCTTCTACCCAGCTGGCGTCTCCAAATTATGTGCAATCACAGGCGGTTGCGCCTGGCTAATATGCACTCAATGCACTCTAGTGACGCACATATAGTATGTTAAGATTTATCAAATTATGGTCTAGAGTATTTAGAAATCAATGTTCAGGAAGCAAAAAAATCTATATGCATTGGAGCTCTTGACATAAGCATGTATCTAAAACCGTAGTGTTCATCATTCAGGAGGTTTTCTTCTTCAGATGTTTAGTTCTGCACCACAATACTGCTAGTGAATCTACAGCATAAAACATACAGTGATGATGAGTGATTTTGATTCCCAAAACAAATGACTCTTATGATCTGGTTCTATTAAAGGAGAAGTTCACTTCCAGAACAAAAATTTACAGACAATTTAAAGAAAAAATTAATTTCAGGATTTGTCTCCATATATTGGACTTGTGAGTTTGAACGTCCAAAATGCAGTTCAAATGTAGCTTCAAAGGGCTCTAAACGATCCCAGCCAAGAAAGAAGGCTCTTATCTAGTGAAGCGATTGGCAATTTCTAAAAAAAAAATTAATAATAATAAAAAAAAGGTACAATTTATATACTTTTTAACCTCAAATGCTCATCTCGTCTAGCTCTGTGATGCACATGCGAACTATGTGTAATCCGGGTCAATACAGTTAGGGTGTGTCGAAAAACTCCCATTTAATTTTCTCCTTCAACTTCAAAATCACCGACCCACTGTTTACAAAGTGAATGTGCAAGGAGGGTCAAACACCCTTTGCAAATAAAGGCAAAACAGCAATGAAGGACATTTTGTTAAAAAGTATATAAATTGTACTTTTTTTTTTAGAAAATAACCGATCGTTTCGCTAGATTTTGAAAAGACCCTTCTTTATCGGCTGGGATTATTTATAGCCTATTGAAGCTGCATTTAAACTGCATTTTGGACATTCAAACTCACAGGCACCATAGAAATCCATTATATGGAGAACATTCCTGAAATGTTTTCCCTAAGAAACATAATTTTTTACGAATGAAGAAAGAAAGACACAAACATCTTGGATGACAAGAGGGTGAGTAAATTATCTGTAAATTTTTGTTCTGGAAGTGAACTTCTTTAAGCGAATCAAAAACTTACAATGAGACCCATATAAGCCGATTCTTAAATCTTGTGAGCCAGTTCGTTTTACAGTCAAAAAAAAATAGCGCAGCCAGTGTTGTACAGTCAATAATCCTAAAACATCTTGTGAATAAAAAAGCCCATTGATATATAACGCGTCACACTACCCACAAATGAAGTAAGCTGTTGTCAAAATAATGTAGTTGTGGTGTTCAGTTCTCGGTTTCATGTCTCTCGTGTGGGTGTTTATAAAGACTGTTTTGAGAATAAGTTGTTAGAAACTGTAAATGCCAAATAACAGGTAAGACTGTGCCCAGTTGATATCATCTCACGCTCAGTGCTTCGAAATCCTTTCTGACATGAACCAACACAACAGCTTCCCCAATGAAAACAAACATTACGATCTTCATTTCCTGTCCTTTCATCCCCTATCCTGCGTCTGTCACAGATACGCTTCCAGCGGTATTGCCTCTTCCTGCATAATGTATGAAATCTAATAAGATGCTCTTCTATGGAACTACTTTCATCCCTGGAAACCTAACTCTGCATGCTCAGTTTTCCCTTATATATCCTATCAAACATCTCTGAGGATTAACAGAGTAAATGTGAATGGATTCGCATCCATATCTGGATGAATCAGCGCTTTATATGCAGGTACAGCTTTCCAGCTATACAATTATCACCATGAATGGTGCTTGAATTCAGCATGCTAAGCCCAGATGCCTCCTGGGCCCCTCAGACACAACTAAACGTCTTGTCTGAATACAAATGGGGCGGCTACCTTTGTGATGAAGAAAGATGACCTCGCAGTTTTAACTGATATACAGGAGACACTCATGTGTGCACTTTGCTGTAATGTTGGAAAAAACTTGGTTGTGTAACACACTTAGCTAGACAGACACCTAATTCCAGATGTGAAAACAAGCAAGCTTTGTTAGCTGAACTGCCAATGTCACTCAAGACCACCAATACGGCCTGAAGGCACCCTACTCAGGGGTCTGGAGGTGGAGATCAACACATGACATGACATGAAAGAGATACAAATGTGCTGCTCTGCATTCTTGTGGTAAAGCTCTCTGAAAGAATTAAGGAGTTGCCTAAGATGAGCAGAATTGCTGGTATTTCCATCTGTCGTTCACCACCCAACTATTCAAATGGAAAACACAGCATGCAGAGTGTTTCATGTTATCAATTTATGAGTTGACAGAAATATTTAGAAACGGCCTACTTTTTAAAGGTCGTTCCATAGACAGTCTGGGAACCAGATTGTTGGCATAGCATATACTGTATGATAAATATATTAAACTTTTGTGCAGATGTAAAATACGTCAAAAAAACATGAATAAATAAATACACTACCAGTCAAAAGTTTTTGAACAGTAAGATTTGTAATGTTTTTTTAAAGAAGTCTCTTCTGCTCACCAAGCCTGCATTTATTTTATCCAAAATACAGCAAAAGCAGTAATATTTACTATTTAAAATAATGGTTTTCTGAATATATTTTGAAATGTAATTTATTCCTGATCAAAGCTAAATTTTCAACATCATTACTTCAGCCTTCAGTGTCATATGATCTTTCAGAAATCTTTCTAATATGCTGATTTGCTGTTCAGGAAACATTTTTTTATTATTATTATCAATATTTAAAACAGTTGGGTACATTTTTTCAGGATTCTTTGACGAATAGAAAGACCCAAAGATTAGATTTTATCTTAAAAAACAAGCTTTTGTATCATTACACACTATACCATTCAAAAGTCAGTGTGGAGTCAGTGTAATTTTTTATTTTATTTTTTTGGGGGAAAGAAACTATAGAATTAATACTTTTATCTAGCTAGGATGTTTTAAATTGATCAAAAGTGATAATAAAGACATTTATATTGTTACAAAAGATTTCTATTTCAGGTAAATGCAGTTCTTCTGAACTTTCTATTCATCAAAAATGTTTTTGAGTAGCGAATCAGAATATTAGAATGATTTCTGAAGGATCATGTGAGTGGAGTAATGATGCTAAAAATTCAGCTTTAAAATCACAGGAATAAATTACATTTTAAAATATATTCAAATAGAAAACAGTTATTTTAAATAGTAAAAATATTTCAAAAATGTAACTCTTTTTCCTGTACTTTGGATCAAATAAATGCAGGAAAAACATTAATACTCTTACTGTCCAAAAACTTTTGACTGGTAGTGTAACTGTTGTTAACACTGGTGATTATAAGAAACGTTTTTGAGCACCAAATCAGCATATTGGAATAATTTCTGAAGGATCATGTGACAAGACTGGAGTATAGGCTGCTAAAAATTCAGCTTTTCAATTATAGAAATAACTTCTAACCCAGTGTTAAATATAAACAGGTAACCCATGGTTACATTAAAACCTGGTTTAAAGGGACAGTTCACCCAAAAATGAACATTCTGTCATTAATTACTCACTTTCATGACATTACAAACCTGTAAGACCTTCGTTCGTCTTAGTAACACAAATTAAGATATTTTCGATGAAATCCGAAAGCTTTCTGACCCTGCACAAACAGCAACGTAACTGACACGTTCATGGTCCAGAAAGGTAGTAAGGACATCGTTAAAAATTTGATGAAGCTACGGCCTGATTTAGCAATTTCTTCTCTTCATTTTCAGTCTTTGACTGAGTGGATGGATTGAATCGCCAATACAGGACTAGCATAAAAACCACTGATCTTCAGGAAGTGTACCTAAACACTCTGAGCACAATATCAGTTTGACCTTCCTGAGATTCACACACTTGGCAGTCACTCAAAAGGAGTATTCACTGTGATAATCCTACGAGTAAAGTGTCACACTCATCAAGCATTCACTGCATCCTCTACAAGCTTAAGCTGTATTGTGTAACTCTTCCCAAAGAAAGAGTGCTGACAGAGGTGGCGTATTTCCAGCTCTTGCCTCAGGGCATCCCTCTCCCTAAGCGCTCAACCTTTCATCCTGCATTCACGTATAAAATAAAGAGTTAGCAAAATCAGCATTAAGAGATGAATAGATCTGCTTTTGGGTAAACCGAGCAAAGTAGGTGTGTTTGTTGAAGCAGGAGAATGAAATGCAAGCCAGGAATTTAAGGAGTCTAAAGCAGGTCCATAGTTGCACTCTTTTGTAAATAGCTCAGCTGCTGTTTGTGATCTGAACGTATTGTTCTGTACACCAGAAGCCCAAATTCAGGCCAGTGGTGCCTAATGCACCACTTTATTACATAAACCGCAACATTTTAAAAGCCACATCAGGACAAGTGCGCCACTGGAGTTGATTTTCGAAGTGAAGAAGGAAGAGTCACAACAGGCTTGTACGATCGAAGTTTGCTGCATTTATACATTTGAGAGCTCTGGCACTGAATGAGGGGTTAATGCGAAGAGCGATCAATGCTGATGGACTCAGAAGGATCATAAACAAAGAACGGTGCAATATGTGGCAGCCGACATCATATGACTTAGCAAAAAGAGAAGTAGGGTGAAGGACGATAAGAGGAAAGTAAACAAAGAGCATTATAGAATAAAAGCATGATGTGATGTCCACGCAAAACGGTGTTAGTCACCACACTCACGACTCATGAATGCACTGCATTGTGATGCTGGAGATGTGGGAAGCCATGGTGTGAACGGACTGAAAGCTTTGTCTCCTCTTATAGCGGTTCTTCTGCTTCCTCTAATAGTTTTGGCTTTCTGTCGCAAAAAGTTCTGAAAACCGGTATTTTCCAACGCTGTGCCAAGAGAAGAACATCCGGAGGCATCAAACCAAAACTATCTGGCTTTCATAAGATAAACAAGTAGTTTATACCTAACTTTTTGGTTGGTTGAGGAACCAGGCTAAATGTAACCATCACAATTATTAGACACCATCTTGGCTTAAACACGGTAAACTCATACAAAATTGCAGTCCTGCTGATAACTAAATGGAGATCCGAGCAAAGTTCTCCTAGAATACAAGAGTGGACAAGTATATTTGCAATATAGGAGTGTCTTTACTTGTGACATTCTGAAAAAGAAAAAGGAAAAATGCCTAAATATAGCACACACACACAATGGCACAGTGTAATCCACATGTGAATCAGAAAATCCAAATGCTCAATGCCAGCTCTTTAGAAAAACCAAGTACATGATGAAATATCAAGGTCAAGTTAAAAAAAAAAAAAAAAAAGTGACTCACTCACAAATCAAGTTCTAAATGGCTTTTAAAGTTTTACTTTACACTTTACACATGCACAATATATAGCTCATATATATATATATATATATATATATATAGAACAGAACAAAATATAACACAATTTGATATTTCCAGGCTTTCCAGAACAATGGGAACTGTGTAAATAAATCATCTTATAAGTCATACTTTTATGGATGATTTGAGCTATTATTTAACCCCCATCAGTTGAATTAAAGCTGAATGCTGTATGAAATTCCATTTAAGTCTTATATCTGTGAAAATCTGAAAGTTCTGGTCTAGTTATCGCATGAGTGAGCTGAAATACTCAAGCTGTCATCAAAAGCTAATTCTACAGACTAACACATGACACTAATACTTTTGAACAACCTGTCGCTGTCATCTAATGTCTCTGAATTCAAATCTCTGAATAGATGCATTGTCTCTACTGACTGAAGAAGCACGGATGATTATTCTTGCACAATTAATCACATCAACTCCTGAGGGAAAGAGTGAATCTAATACGCTAATTGCAATAGAAAGCAATAAAAAAAGCAGTTCTGAATTTGAGAGAGACAGATGGTGTTAAATGTGTGATTTTTAAACAGGAACTTTAAAAAAAATCTGTTTTACACTGAATTCGCAAAAGAGGAAATTTCAAAAGTGATACAGAAAAACCTACGTCAGAGGTCACACAAAAAAAAAATATTTTGAGAGATAACAGTTTTTTAAGAAGTCAGAGAGGTCAAATCTGCACTGTTTGGACCTGAACATATAGAAGCACGTTTCTATCACTGAATAAAAAAATAAATTGTTATTGCGACTTTTTATCTCAAAATTCTGACTTTTCTCTCAGAATTGTGATATAAACTCGTCATTGTGAGTTATAATGTCAGAATTGCGTGATATAAACTTGCAATTCCAAGTTATAAGTCAGAATCGCTAGTCTCAAGAAGCAAACAATTCTGACTTTTTTTTCTCAGAATTGCATGATAAACTCACAATTGTGAGAAATATTTCTGACTTTTTTCTCAGAAGTGTGAGATATAAACTCTCACTTGTGAGTTATAAAGTCCAATTTTGAAAAAAGACTGATATGTTTTCAGAAAAAAAGTAACAACTGCAAGATATAAATTCACAGTTCTGAGAAGAAAGTCAGAACTGAGTTTATATCTTGCAATTCTGACTTTATTTCTCTAAATTAGGGCTGTCACTGACAGTTATTTTGATAATCAAGTAATCTGTTGATTATTCTGATGATTACTTGAAGCAATCTGATAATTATAATTAATTTTATTTGTAGTAATAAAAATAGACCAAAGTGAACAATAGCCCTTAAAAAATAACTGAAAATACATATATAGCCTAATAGCAATGAGTCAATAATAATTAGTTCCAAAAAAGTACCAAAAGCAAGTAATCATATGGTTTCATTGAACAAAACTGTTATATACTATAAACAATAGAGCTAATACCTGCAGAGGGCGCCAACGACCTGACTATTGTTTTTATACTTTGCACGATCTAATCTTTTTTTAAACAACATTTATTTTAAATGTGCACCTAATCTTTAATATTTGGCCATTTCTTTATGATAGAAACGCTACATCCACTGTAATTTCTTGAATATGTGGACATCAAAGCGTGCAAACTCAGAGTGAGGGTTTGAGCTTTTATTTTGAAATCAAGATGAAGGGTTAACATATTAAGAATGACGTATTCTCCTGTGTTTGCATAAGTTTGTAAATGATTTACCTTACAAATCTGATGAAATATCGCACGTTGCATTCCCACGGGAACGTTATAATAATCTCAAACTCCCAACAACATGCAGAAATGGAGTTTGAGATGCTCGACACATGTAAATAATAACAGTTTGTGGAGCATTATGTGAACAGAGCCACTCTGAGATGCACGTACATAACCTACGCGCATGCAAATAATTAAAGCGCAGATATTAAACCTGCATCACATATATTTATTTAATGAAACCCTAGCGTTTGTGAATTCTATAGTATTATGCTTTTTTATGATTTTTAATATGTAGAATGCGCCACTTCCGGTATTTTGCCGATTTCTGGACACAGGCAGAAATCGAATACGAATACGAATTGTTGCAGCCCCACTCAGAAGTGCTACTATATTTTTCAGAACTGTGAGTTTATCTTGCAATCACGCAATTCTGATTTAATTTCTCAGAACTGCAAGTTTATATCTCACAATTCTGAGAAAAATGTCAAAATTGCGAGATTAAAAATTGCAATTAACTTTTTTATTTGTTATTCAGTGGTGGAAATGGGTTCCATATGAACATCTCCAAAGTATATTTTTTTGCATCACACAGAAGAAAGAATGTCATACAAGTTCGGAACGACATTTTTAGATGAACTATCCCTTTAAGTTGACATCAACTAGAAACTATGCTTCAGCTAAAAGTTTCATTGTCCATTCCAGATTAAAATACAATTAAAATGTAATAAACAAGTATACAAAACGAACCTCTAAAACAAGATCCTTTCAACATTGTGATGCTCAATAAAAAAAACGCTGTTTTATACTAAAGCGTGAAGGTTTGAAAATTCCTTGAACTAATCTAAATCCTCTCCTACCAACCACTAACACTCTGGCTGTCACAGGAAACCACCTCTGCCAGTCTTCAGGGACTTAGAGATCTTTGAAAGAGGTTGGCACAATCTACTATTGCCCAATGCCAAACACAAATCAGAGAGGGACTATAAAAGCCATCTTGATAATATAGTGTGTCAAAGAAAGATGAGCAGTGGTCAGAATAAGAAGACCAACATTATTGCTTTCCTAGAATCCGAACAAATGAACATGCAATGAGAGTGAGAGAGAGAATACCATATGGATGGCTTAATGCAGTAAGACAGATGGCGCTAGCTGGTTTTGCTTTACACTGGACATTAGCCAAGGCACACACACTCTCTCTCTCACACACACACACACACACACACTCTCTCTCTCTTTTTATTTCTCACTCTCTCTCCCACACACACACACACACACACACCAGTGAATCTGCTGTTCCTCTCTACTGGGTTAATTAGTGTAAATGCATTATCACCACCTTTCAATGGGTGAGAGGGCCCATTACCTGTGAGTGTCTGATAACGCCAGTACAATCACACCAGGAGTGGGCAGCATGATTTATGAGTCTTTTTTTTGTCACAGTAAATGATGATACACACTACAGTTCAAATGTTTGAAGTCAGCATGATTTTTCAACGTATGTTCACCAAGGCTGCAATTATTTAACCAAAAATACACTAAAAACTAAATATTATGAAATCTTATTATACCATATTACTCATATAAATTATGACTGTGGGGTATTTTCAAAATCAGCTTGACATTATAACACTTGAGCTCAAAAACAGTAATGCATTATAAATATGAGTAGTTGAGTCATGTCACGTTGTAAAACCTGACTGCACAGTAAAATTCTATATTAACGAACTACTGTGATGTTATTTGGCAACCGTAGCCACTTAAACCACCAATGCATGGTTGCTCACATCATAATCAGCGAAGCTGCTGGCAGCAGCTATTTACACTAAGGCTAAACAGTTTACTTTGTGCCAGTAAATGGCAACACATAGCATCTTTGTGTAAAAACAGTAAATGATACTAATTAGATAAAATGTAAATAGACATGATATGCTATTTGTACTATAAACTGTCTGAGGAATAGTGGTTGAAGTTGAGTGAAAATAGCCTTTACCTACAACACTTGGCATAAGTAACCTTTCTGAATCTGAAAACATCAACAGCATAAACAGCTATCTCAACCATTGATGTATATAACATCACATTTTGATCTGTATATCAGTAGTTATGTGTATCATAATAACCAAGTCTTATCCAAAACAACTTGAAATTGCAGGAAAGAAAGTGGTCAGCACCCAAAATTTTTCTTCACCTAGATCATTTTCACATTTTCGCATTGTGACAGACAGAGGAACATTCTGTTTGCTCGCCTAAAACATGGCGAATCTCTTAAAGGAGAACTCCACTTCCAGAACAACAATTCACAAATAATTTACTCACCCCCTTGTCATCCAAGATGTTCATGCCTTTCTGTCTGGTTTTTGAGGGAAGCATTTCAGGATTTTTATCCTTATAATGGACTTCATTGGTGCCCCGAAATTGTATACTTTAAGCACAAAAGCTTGTGTAGCACAGGCTCTGGGATGCGCGTTCACAACACTACGTACTATTGAATCACGTTGAAAGGTCACGCGGAACTACAGACAGTGTTTACAAAGTGAACGCGCAAAGACTAAGAAAGTGCGAGTAACATTCTCTACCTTTTTGAGCTGGAGTACACAGACGATGAACTTAGACGTGGTT
>JAHKKF010519311.1:20669-50264 GCA_019740295.1 Labeo calbasu | reverse complement strand
AACTATTCTTGTAGCTTCATAAAATTAAGGTTGAACCACTGATGTCACATGGACTATTTTAATGATGTCCTTACTACCTTTCTGGGCCTTGAATGTGTCAGCTGCATTGCTGTCTATGGAGGACCAGAAAGCTCTTGGATTTCATCAAAAATATCTTAATTTGTGTTCCAAAAATGAGTGAGGGTCTTACGACGTGAGGGTGAGTAATTAATGACAGAAATGTCATTTTTAGGTGAACTATCCCTTTAAATTTAATACGGCATCCAACCTGACTTTTAAGAAGATTAATATTCTATTACAGAAAGTTAAGTTTGTTTTTGTGTGTGTGTGAGAGCACTAACCTGGTCCATTCAGATATTGTGTGAGGGAGCAGTGAAGCCGCACAATAACAGGTTCACTCCGGATTACATCCCAGGCAAGTGCAATCTCCTCCTTTGAACAAATGTTTCATTTCAGTTTCACACTTGCACACAAAAAAATCTTAATAATCATAATAAAATAGTCAATGGTTATCATTATTCATAAGACAAGAACAGTCACACTTACATCTAGGAAAGAGACATCGATGTGTAGGTCGATGTCCACATCATCAATTGCACCATATTCCCTGTATTTTGGAGGAAAAAAAACATACAGTTCCACACTTGGTGATTATGACAATCCATCTTTGACAAAATAAATCCTGCTACTGTGATTATTCTTTATTCACAGCAGCTTTTAAAGTACATACTCATTAAGACTAGAAAATTACTAGAATATATTACTCAGAATACGTTGTTGACAGTCAAACACAAAGCTTTTAGGATTCGACGGGAATTCACAACAAATTTAGACATGATGAAGCAGTTCTCTTTGTTTATACAGCCAGCTTAAAAAACATTCTGCTTCAAAGTTGACATGACTAGTCATTTGCACCCTATTTTAAAGAGTTGGAAGGAGAAAAAAAGACAGTACTGGTTTTTATCCAGCAGCAAATAATTAGTAAAAGGAGACGGAATGCAAATTTGCTAACAAAATATCAATATTTGGCTATTGGTTACCACCCAATGGCCTGTGTCGCCCGAATGACGTAAGGAAAGTATGTTAACTGCAATCACAAAGATTCCAGAATAAATCAATCTAGTTTAATATTTTATTTCTTGATGTTGCAGAGGTGCAGCTTGACGCTCCAGCTCTGTTGCTGTGCCTCACTCAAAGCATTTATTTCTCATAAAACCATTGTGATGAGTTTGTTGCGTTGCTCTGGGCTAACTGTTACCATGGTTACACCTCACTCCCAAATGCAGCCGCTGTGTCTCAAAAGCAAAAGGTTTAAGAAAATAATAATCCCCTTTGATCTGTCAAGGGGAAACAGCTTACATACAGCCGATAAACCAACACTCATGTTCAGACACATGTAAAGACTCAAAATTTACTATTTCGGAGCAACTTCAAGGAATCGTTTAAGACGTGTTATGCTGTTTACCAAACATGTTGTATAGCAGTTTTGCTTTTTCATTAAAATCTAGTTCAATGAATAGGTAAAAGCCAACAAACCGAAGTAGGAAATATCCTGGAATTATTAAAGGGGGGCTCAGTGAGCCCACTCATACAGTCTGCGGCAAAAGCGGCCCAGGTCATTTTTCAAGCACAGCGCTGAATAAATACTCAAAATAGTTTTCCATCCATGACTCAGGGCAAATGTATCACACAGATCACACACTAGACAGAATATAAAACGCACTTCTGCTTCTATGAATAGAGTCTTTTATGCTGTTCTTTCATTTGACTGTCTGCTGTTATCAAAAGCAGCCTGACGAGATAAACTTTCAAGGACGAAGCTTTTAATAGCTGTCGTCGCATGAAACACGATTCAGATCGCCAGATTTCGTTGGGTGAATCACGTTCTTGTTGACAATCTGTCATGACTTCTTTTCATCTGAGTTAAGCACAAACAAGAGCATGTCGATTTTTGCTGTTGTCCACAGCATACTTAAAAGCAGCAGTTTTAAATGAGTTATTTCTTGCTATAAATTTGCTCCAACACTGATTGCAGAGCAGATTAGCTAAAAGAAAGCCTCTCCGTCAGGATAAAAACACAGCAATCATTACACCATTACAGGCCTGTAATCAAACTGAAACTGCTCAGACTCTCACAGGCCGTCCTTCAGTTGATCACAGAGCATTTCCCCAAATGACAGATTGGAGAAATGGCCACCTGAGGGTTATGGGACCTGGCTCAGGCAGAGAACGTCCTTGAATGGGCTAACCGTGCCAGAACACTAAAGAACGATTGTTCAAGGTGTCGTTTCATATAAAGCACTTCTCTGACAGTGGGAGATTTCAGGAAGGAAGTCACAATTTTAATACTTCCTTACTTTTCTGAGCTGATGAAATGTTTGCACTTTTACTGACATAATGCTACTTTATACTGAATGCTATTCATTTTGTGTGAAAGAACATTTCATTTGCAAAAGTTTCAAGATGTTCTCACATCAACATCAAGAAAAATGAATGTACCTGAGAGATACTGCATGATGGCCATATAAGTCCCTCACGGCTGCCAAATCAGCCTCCAGCTGGGGGTGTTTGTGAAGCTCTCCATCATAATTTACCTGCCAGCATAGACAGGTCAAAGGGTTAATAAACAGGAACACCAGCTAAAAAAATCATTCAAAAAAATCAATGAAACACAGGAACAGTTGATCAAACACTTCTCCGCTCATTATTGTTTTTACCTTGAGCTTTCAGAAGTGCATTTTTATTGGCTAAACCAGAGGTTCCCAACCTGGGGGTCATGACCCCCATTAGGGGTAACTAAAAAGGTTGCAAAGCTCACTCTAGTTAGAGCAGGGATCTCCAACTCATCTACCATCCTGCAGACTTTAGTTCCAACCCTGCTCCAACACACCTGTCTGTAATTATCAAGTAACCCTGAACACCCTGATTAGCTGGTTAAGGTGCGTTTGATTGGGGTTGGAGCTGAAATGTGCAGGACGGTAGCTCTCCAGGAACAGGGTTGGAGATCCCCGAGTTAAATGGTTACAAACAAGGATGAAAAGGTTACAGTCTAACCACTGGACTGATATGATGCCCCGATTTTGAACTTCATTTCATTTCATTTTTATTTCGAACAAAACATAATTTAAATAAAAAATATATAAACACTACATGTGTTGCCGCACCAACAAAAAAAAACACATCCCAAAGACGTCATTCCAAGACCAAGATTAAATTTCCTACAGTTAGTATTGCGATTTAATTTGTTGAATTATTATTAAAACTGCAGGCGCAACATGCAGTGTTGGATTTGTTTTGTGTGTAAATATGGCGGAAGGCAGTGAAAGATTTTACAGAGACAAAAGCGGCCCCTGCTGTCAGAGAGCAGTTTTACATTTTCATTTGACCTGTCTGTTGTTTTTGTTCAAATAAAAAATAAAATAAAATCAGGTCAAATTTTTATGCACAATTGTAAATTTTAACCAGTTGGTGGAATAAAAAGCTAATATGTATTCCAAAAATCGTGGACGATTTGGATAATAAGGTATACAGAATTATTAACAGAGCAGATGGTATAATCATTCATCAGTTTGACTCATATCTCTTTTCTAAAAAATGGTTTCAAAAGCGGGGTTTTTAATTTGAAACCTTTTTGTCAAATCATTAATTTTATTATGCAATATATGTTAGTAGATAATGCTACCAACCTTTTTTTGTTCATTTAAAATCCGTCCATCATTGTTAATGTCATTTCTAATGTTTCTGCTGTTGTCGCACTTAGTACAATCTTAACCACTGATTTTATTTATTTATTTATTTATTTTAATAGGGGTTCTCTGGAAAAAAGGTTGGGAACCACCGGGCCAAATAAAGAGCTTTTAATCAGTATAAGATCCATCACACTTCAAACAACCTTCCGGACATTTTATGTTCTTTTTACAGGGTTCGTACAGATACTGAAAAATAACATTCCAGGACTTTCAAGGGCTTTTCAAGCACTACCTTTTTTGATTTTCAAGGACTTCAATCAGAGATCTCACTTATGGTTTGATGTTTTCTACTGTTTAAGAAAAAAAAAAAATCAGAAAAAAAGATTTGCGCTATAAGGATTCAATCTAAACCAGAAGATTCGCGAACCCGCTCCGAAGTTCCAATCTAAATCAAATGATTTGCAATCCATGTTCTGAAGTCTCAATCTGAATAATGTTTTGTGAACCATCATTTCAGGTCAGAACTCAGAGTGCGGATCACAAATCATTCCATTTGCGGAATGATTCAATGACCCGCTCCAAAGTCCTGATCTAATCAAATGATTCGCGTTACGCGATTTGAAGGCCCGATCTGAATCAAATAATTTGCAATTCAAGATCCGATTGGATTACTTCAAAACAGTGAATCATGTTGCGACGAAATGGTTTTTAAAATCATAGTGATGTTGAAATTCAAATATGAATGGCTCTTTTAATATGATCTGATTTTTGCTAGTGAATTGCTTAAAAATGAAAAGAAGTCACAAGTTTAAATCAATCAGAGTGGTTTCAGCTTAAATGACTCAATTAATTTGGTTCATCTGTTTCTCTTTTTCCATCCTCAGACATGTTTACAAGACACTGTAAGTACTACTACTGGTTTAGCTGATAGTTTTATGACATTAACTGAAATTGTATGATTTTTTTTTCCCCATGAAAAGATATGTGCTTATTTAAAAAAATGTAACACTTCTTTCACAGATAATTGTCTTTCAATTACTCAGGCACTTTTAAAGTACCTCTTCAGGAATATTGCAATTTTCAAGAGTTTTCTGGGCCTTAAATGTAAGAAGGTAAAAGCCAATAGTCAAAAAAAAAAATAATAAATTGGACGTGTATTATATTGAATCTGTGCCATTATATGGAATCCTGCTGCTGCTGTCTGTTAATCAAACAACCAGAGACTGTTCTTAATTGAATAACTTTTGTAGGTTTAACTAGGATTAATCTATATTTAATTTATAAAGTGAAGACTATGTAATGTTATTTTACATTTGATTATTAATTTTCTGTATCTGAAGACTACTGTTAGACCTACTTTAATTAGCATTTTTGTTTTGTTGAATTTATTTATGTTTTTGCTTCTAATTAGTTTATTTGTTCTTATATTTTTTAGGCTAGTAGTTTTTATAGTGGTACTGAGATTGGAATTAAGAATTGTGAAATTTTGTATTTATTAGAATACAAGGTTACATGGGTCTAACTATTTTATTTTTGTGGCAGGGCCAATAGGAATTTTGGCAGGGCATGCAAAAACTATTAAAAATCCTTAGGATTGAGCCCTGATTTTGGATTACTTATTATAAGATCAGTCTCTTTAGACTGTGTCCAAAACAAACTACCTGGCTTTCCTGTGAAAGTTAATTTGCCAGCATCTTCAGACAATTTGATTTTATCATTGATTGATTTTATTTTCCTTGATCCTTTTTTCTAATGCATCACTGAGTTGATTAAAAGACAGAGATGTTGTGTTTTAGATAGAGGCAGAGAGCCTATTTCTCAAGAGATCCATGGGTAATCGTAATATTTATACAAACCTAAGCAGTAATAATTTAACGGGAAAGGTGTATTTGAATAGGCAAAACATGAATCACTAAATGCTCCTAAATACTGAGTAACTTAAAGTAATTTTTATTTGTTTTATTTAAAAGTACATTAGATATTTAAATAATTTCTTCTAGTCCAGTTTAATATACTAAAATTACTCATCATATAAGTCATTCATATTTCCATGAAAACACTTCAAAACACTGTCCATGTAAACACTGTGTCCATGTGGCATTATCAAAACATTGATCTGTTTGTTTGAGTCTCTAGACTTGCCCATCACAGCAACATGGGCTCAGCCAGTTCGATCATTAGTTTGGGACAGGACTATCTGTTTGAAAGACAGAGGTAATATACAAGGAAACTTATGATTAAAAGATTTCAGTCTGAATCAGTCATTTTTGCATTTCCATTTGGTGACACCAGTGGCATACAAGTTACAAATAGATTTTTATAAAAATATACAGGTCTTTACATAAAAGCAAAATAAATATGGCCTATTATGTACATTGATCATGCTTTGGTCGATATAAATGATGGATGAAGTTCAGTCTTTTCGACATTCAGTACAACAGAGATCATGAAAATTCACCAGCTGTTCTGAAGTTCAGAGAGAATCTGCCAGCATGTGGCATGGAGGAGTCTCCCGAAGGCTTTGAGTCCATCAGAACAGCAAAGGATTGCAAAACTGCCACATAACAGTCAGCAAGAGCCAGTGAGCATTCACAGCATGGCACAGGCATTAGGGCATGAATCTTCATCACCATTGGACTGGTCCTCACAGAGCTCACAAAGCTCACTCGCTCACTCACTCCAGCTTTATGGATTTGCTCCAGTGGATGGTCACATGATTAATTTAAGCACAATCCATGTGCGCAAACATTCATTTTCAGGACAGAAACCTTCTCGGAAGAGTGAGGCACTAATCATTAAAAGTTAAGAGAGTTATAAAGTTCTTTTATATGAGCTGCAAACTACTTTAAGTAAATTTACCATGAAATGAAAAGTCTGAAGCCCCAGGTACTGTGGGTTTAAAGCTAGTTTTTATACCTGTAAGGCCTTAGGAAGTTTAGTTGCAGTGACCACATGAGGCAGAGGTTCACATGGTGAACAGGACCTTGTTTAGCAAACTTCAGCTTGGAAACTTTCACCATTATCCCTATAACTAAAGGTCACATTTGCACATGCTTCTAAATTTCACTCCGCACCAAAAAGTGTCATAAAACAGCCATTTGATACAAGACTGCTGTGAGAGAATTCAATAAGAATGAACTGTCTGTTGATAGCACACTACAAAAATTGTGAAATATTACTATATTTTCAAATGTTTTCTGTTTTTAGATATTTTATTCCTATACTTTATTCAT
This sequence comes from Labeo calbasu, assembly GCA_019740295.1. Lineage (NCBI taxonomy): Eukaryota > Metazoa > Chordata > Actinopteri > Cypriniformes > Cyprinidae > Labeo > Labeo calbasu. The sequence continues at coordinate 43,342 of JAHKKF010519311.1, read as the reverse complement.
GTGATGGCAAAGCTGATTTTTCAGCAGCAATTACTCTAGTCTTCACTGTCACATGATCCTTCAGAAATCATTATAATATACTGAGAATTGGTGCTTAATGAACATTTCTTACAGGGTTCTTTAATGAATTTAAAGTTCAAAGCAACAGCATTTTTTTAAATAAATCTTTTGTGATATTACAAATGTTTACAGTCACTGGAATACTCAAGCTCAGTTGCCATTTTAATGCATTTATTACTTGGTTAAAGGGATAGTTCACCCAAAAAAGAAAATTATGTCATTAGTTACTCACCCTCATGTCGTTCCAAACCTGTAAGACCTTCGCTCATTGTCAGAACACAAATTAAGATATTTTTTATGAAATCCGAGAGCTTTCTGACCCTCCAAAGATAGCAAGGGTCCTACCAAGGTCAAGGCACAGAAATGTAGTTAGGATGTTGTTAAATAATTCATGTGACATCAGTGGTTCAACTGTAATTTTATGACGCTACGAGAATACTTTCTGGACACAAAGAAAACAAAATGAACGACTTGCCACCATTATTGAGAGTACCACGGTGCATGCGTGTGGTGCTGAGGACGTAGAACATGCATGCGCTGTGCCTTGTTTACGAGCATAGAAATGCACATGCATATGTCATGGTACTCTAGATAATGCCGGCAGACTTTCCCGGGAGAGAAGAATTCACTGAATAAATTAAAGTATAAAGTTATTTTGGTATAAATAAATATGCATAAAAAGTATTCTTAGCTTCATAAAATTACGGTTGATCCACTGATGTCACATGGACTATTTTAACAACATCCTTACTACGTTTCTGTGCCTTGACCATGGTAGGACCCTTGCTGTTTATGCAGAGAGCGTTTGGATTTTATCAAAACTTATCTAACTAAATCTTAATTTGTGTTCCAAAGATGAACGAAAGTCTTACAGGTTTGAAACGACATGAGGGTGAGTAAGTAATGACAGATTTTTCATTTTTTGGTGAACTATCCCTTTAATATGGATTGCAGGTGGTTAGTCAATGGATATATAACTTTCAGATGACAAACAGCTCATTTCTCCGTCACTGTAAGTTACCGAAACCACACATTAAAGCACACGGTAGATGCGCGTTTGTGCGCACAGAGCGGGTCTCTCGCACTGAATGATGTGACGGACAACTAGTTGTCCAGTCCTGTTCCGTTCACACACCGCGTTGGTTCCAAAAATGTGGTTGTGAGTCCTGAAAATTTACGGGTGTGAGTTCGGTTATAGAATACGGTTGTCACACCCGTAAATAACCGTACTGTGTGTAAACATAAACGTACTGTGTGGACTCAAATACGGTATTGACAACCGTATTCTGCTGCTGTGTGAACGTGGCCAATAAGACTGCACAGATTCCACAGACTAAAATCTTATGTACATAAGTGTAGTGTAGTGGCTCAGCTGAACTTACCTGTCCAACATAGTAGAACTCCTCTGAATCATTGTCACCCTCTGAATCCTCCTCTATAGCGTAATGGCACTGGAGAAATTTCAAAAGAGAGGCAGAACTTTAGTTACAATAAAAGTGATTCATTGCCACACCCAATATTTGTAAATAAAAGACATTTTACGATAAATAAAAAAGTGGTATAATTCCTTACCGCGTTTTTGTCGGTTTGAAGTTTTGATTTAATAGACAGACAGCTGGTGGCATCGTTATTTTTGCGTATTTCTAAAGACAGAGTAGAGTGAAAGCACAGATGTGTGAGGATGACAGGATACTGAACCGAGAATTTAAAAAAATGGATTGTTTATGCAGAGGTCTGAGTCAGAAAACATTTACAACTGACAAAGTGTGCACATCCAAGATCCATCGGCAGAATGTACACAAGCTCATTAGTAGTTATGTACTGTGCTGGAAGATGTCAAGGCTTTTTTATTAAATGTGTGGATTGGAAAATTATTAGGTGTGCACGACAAGCATCTTTTAAGCATTTAACTAACTGCTGGGAAAAATTAGTGAAGATCTCTGCTGTTTTGCCACTTTGTTTTGGCACATATGTCTTGGTCGGCCCTAAAAATAGGAGCAGAAGAAATGCAGCACAATTCCAGGATAATTTATTTCCAGGATTACTGCCAGTGTAAGCAAAGAGCTCCAGAAACAGAGAAAGACGGCCTAACACTATGTGAATACTGCAATAATAGGATCTTTAGATGATTATCCTATATTAAAAAAGTACTAAAATGTACCACTGTATTACCGCTTAACAGTCTGGAGACAAATTGATTTTTTTCTGAAAGAAATAAAATAATTTTATTCAGCAATTAAAATAGTAAACCATTAAATTTGCAAAAATATTTTACAATATTACTGTTTTTACAGTATTTTTGGTCAAAAAATGTGGCCTGCATGAGCAAAAGCAACATCTTTCAATTTTTTTTTTTTTTTTTCAAAAACATTTTTGAAAATCTTGCTGACACCAAACTTTTAAACGGTAGTGTATATGTACATCATAGTTAAATTTGACATACCTTTGTTTTGAATACAATCCAAATGCCTTATTTAAGGCAAGTGTCACTTGGTTTCACCGCAGTACTTTTTTTTCTAATGACAGTCATTTATGGCAGGTCTGAAGAATTGTTGTTCAAACTCTGAGCCAACTTAATGAAATTCGATTCTTACCTGTTGCAATTCTGTGGAAAATCACAGGTATTGGATCCCTGGTGACTAACACTTCATCATCGTTTTCAGAGTTAGACACATAGGTGTTATCTGAAATCACAAAGATAAGCAGGTGCTATTAAAACACCTAGAAAAGTAGACCTGAAGAAGAACTAACAGTGTAATCAAGCCTGGCAAGCCAAGTGGTAACCAAACCATTAACTTGCAACTTATACATAATGCATAGAAACACTCCAAATGAGAGTGAAGAGAGATACGTGCAAACTCTACAGTTTCTGGACAAGCCACTATTTCCAGGTTAAAGCATCCCATGGCATTCTTTGGAAATGTTGTCAAGATCTGTGCCAAGCAAATTCCTCATTCTTATGCAAAGCTGACAGTCTGCCACTATGATTTAGGCTAGACTTAAGTCCTGCAAAAAGGAGGTCTGCATCTTCTTGATTTAGATTTAAAGGACAACTCTTGTGTGTTGAATCAAAACATCAAAAGTAAATTTTAGGCTTAGAGCGATGTCAAAGCTTCACAACAAAATGCGTGTGTGCTTTCAGGGGGATAAATGTTCAACTTCTGCTCACTATTTTAAAAAAAAATATCTTACTAAGCAAAGACAAACTGAGTGCACTGGGCAACTACTAAAAACCAGCTACCTAAAAGCCTAGCGTTATCACTATACTCATAAAACCCACTGAGCTTCAACACTGTGTTGTCATTTTAAGGCCCACAAGAGAATGAAAACAAACACTGTCGTTCACTTTAATGTATTGTGTTATAATTACGTGACAGAAAAGAGACAATGGGAAAAGATTTAGGAGTATAAAGGAGCTTAGGTACAGCACTTCATCACATTGAAGCTGAGCATGATGCAGTGTAGCTGTAATAGTACTGCTTTATTAGAATCAGCCGTCACCTTACATGGTAGAACCTACATCATCTTTCCTATCAGGTCAGGTATACAGTCAAACCAAAAATTACTTAGACACCAGACATAATTTTTTAATATTTTTTACTAGTGGGTGCAGGACACTATAGTTCATTTATGTAAGTGAGGATAGCAAAATAAAGTAAACTGTGACATATTATACCCAAAAATTCTTTATACAGTGGACTACCAGTAAAAATGATAAAAAAAATAATAATAATTCGGACACATGGACCTGACCATACTTAGCTTAAAGGAGAAGTCCACTTCCAAAACAACGATTCACATACAATGTACTTACCACCTTGTCATCCAAGATGTTCATGTCTTTCTTTCTTCAGTCGTAAAGAAATTATGTTTTTTGAGGAAAACATTTTTCTCCATATAATGGACTGGTATGGTGCCCCAATTTTGAACTTCCAAAATGCAGTTTAAATGCAACTTCAAACGATCCCAAATGTGGTTGTAAATGATCCCAGCCGAGGAAGAAGGGTCTTGTCTTATCTAGCGAAACGACCGGTTATTTTCATTAAAAAATACAATTTAAATACTTTTTAATCTCAAACGCTCATCTTGCCTCTCCATTAACTCTGTGTGTTCTGACTGAAGACAATTAGGGTATATCGAAAAACTCCAATCGTATTTCTCCCTCAAATTCAAAAGTAATTTCAAAATCATTCTATATCACTGCAGAAGTTCCGACCCAGTCTTTGCAATGTGAACACCCTTAACAAAAAAGGTAAAACAGCGATATAGGACGATTTCGAAGTTGACGGAGAACATGAGATGGGATATTTTATGGGATACCCTAACTGTCACGAACCGGAACAAAAACAGTCCAAGCAGAGTAAGACGAGACGAGCGTTTGGCATTAGAAAGTATATAAATTGTATTTTTCTTTTATTGAAATAACCAATCATTTCGCTACATAAGACCCTTCTTTCTTAGCTGGGATCATTTACAACTGCATTTGGGATCGTTTGAAGCTGCATTTAAACTGCATTTTGGAAGTTCAAAATCGGGGCACCAAATCAGTCCATTATATGGAGAAAAATGCTGAAATGTTTTCCTCTTTACGAATGAAGAAAGAAAGACATGAGCATCTTGAATAACAAGGGGGTGAGTAAATTATTTGTAAATTGTTGTTCTGGAAGTGGACTTCTCCTTTAAAGTGTTTTTTCTTTAATTGCTGATGCAACATTTTTACACCAAAGACTGAACAAAATTAAGCATTGCTTGGTAATTGGTCAACAAAGTATTGAAAACTGTGTAAATATTTTCATACTAACAGTTTTTTTTCTTCAGTTTTTGGCTGATTGTAATCCATTACATGCCTTTCTATCAAAGTTTTCTGATATTATCAAGATGAATTTGTTCTGACACAGTTTACCTCAGAGTTCTTGTCATATTTTATTATCATTTTCTAAACTATGGCAAATAAATAATGATGTCAGAAATGTTGAAGGTGTCTGAATAAATTTTGGTTTGACTGCATATGAAGTAACGGACACCATGAACTATACTTTTATATTTTACCTGGACTACCACAGTGTTAGTGTTGTGGGTGCTTGGCAGGGTTTTGTTATAAATGTGCCTGTGTGTTCTAAATTTTTACGCTGTAGGATCTTCTGAATGGTTCCTTTACTGGTCCACATAAAGTTCACCACCAAGTCTATAATTTTCTGGTCCCGAGATATGGCCTGTGTCCCTACTTCAATGAAAGTCTATAGACAGGTTTTCAAGGATTTTTTGTGAAAAAATATTTAGCGCTTCAACATTTTTACCGATATAGCTGATGGAAATGCCATATTGATAAAATTTCTCATGTGTCGACAAAATCTTTTTCCGTTTAACTTTAGCGTATCAATTTTATATTGAAACACTTTTTGTTGAGAAAAGGGGCTTTAACAAAAATAAATGTGGTGTCACATGACAGAATTAGCCTATAGGCAGCGTACGTGTTTGTGGTGTTGCTCATGTTCAAGCACCGTTTCTCTGGAGTTAAAAAGCATATTAAATCATGTTCATATTATTAAATTGTATCTAAAATTATTTTATATATGGTAAGAAAAAGACGAGTTACCTTTTAAACACACAAATGTTAATTTGATGTTCCTTTCCAGTAGTCTAATAAAAGTCAATCAGAAAAATAATAATACAACTGCACCTGTGTATGAATATTGCTATCTAAAAGTATCTAAATAGTCTATAAGCCTAAGCACAAAAAAACCCTCATGACACTTGGTAATAAAAATAATTTTATGTAGGCCTATACAATTAAATAATAGCCTATATAATAAAGCTTTGTTTCAAAAGGATGAAGAACAGACTACTAGCCTATGGAATTAGTGCAAGAGGTGAAATTATACATGGAAACAGCTCAAGGGCAATTTTTTTTGCTACACACCAAAACTTATGCGACAATTTGGGTTTTTTTAGGAATGATGTCATCACGCACACCATTTTATCGGAAAAAAAGCCAGTTGGATGGAAAAAGGCCAGAGACAGCAAATTTCACAATTTTTTTTTAAACATCACTCCCCAATTTATCCTTATCACAGATGTTGCAGAACAGGAGTGACATGGCATATTTTAATACTAAAAATTCAGGCTTTTTCTGGACTTCTAAGTAAGCAATAGGACTACTGTTAAAAGACAGGAGTGTTGAGAAGGATAATGATTGCATGTATGATCCATCTATTTATCAAATAATCCATTTATTTGTGAGTGCAATACCTGGATAATCATCGGAGACGTGAACGGAGTAGGACACCCTGAAAAAAATAACACAGATATGAACATTAAAAGGGATACATGTTACACTGCAGTCAATTACACTGCTTCTCAGACACATTCATGCACATATGGTACCTGACACACAGATGTCTCATTTTATCACACTAAATCAAAGCAGAAACAGTTTGAATATTATATCATATCATATTGTGGCAGAGCACTACTGGAGCTACATCTAGTCCAGATGTTTTTTTTTTTTGTGTGTGTGTGTGTTTTTGCGTACCAGTTTCAATTTTGCTGTAATAAAGTCACAGCTTCATTCTGTACCTGACTCAGTACAGTACTGTAACAGGCACTGCAAATAACTAAAGTGAACATCACTACACCCTCAAATTTGCTTTAATAACAGCAGCACTCAAGCTGCATGAACTGATGAGCTCTGCAAAACCTGTATTTAACTTTTGATTTTCTAAGATAGAATGTTAGAATAGATGTTGGTATCCCACATTTTCATCACATCAACAATTTACATAAAGGCTTATAAATAAATTAAAACAAATGCTCAGATACAAAAAAAAAACCCTATTCATTTATGCTTTGGTGTGTTGCAGAAATGTAATGTTGTGAAGACATAAAAACCAGCTAAGCACTGACACTTTAAATAGCAGCAAAACTGCAGTAAAATAAATAAATAAAGGCTCAATTAAATTAAAATCATCTCACAGTTACACAAAGGTGCGTGACAGAAATGAGCAGATGATATATATAAATTCCAAGTGACAAAAGGGATTTTGTATATGCTTTACAGAAAAGACCACTGGGTCCCAGAAGGGTGCTGCCTGCAAGTCCTGAAAACAGCTAGTCTAAACACTTAAGTAAGAGGTAATTAAGGAAAGTGTGGTATCCATTTCACGCAATCAAGTAAATAAGGTTTCAACAAACAGTGTTGACAACAGGACACTGTCTCCTGTGAAGTACCTTGAAATAATGTGGAGATTAAGTGGCTTGCTCAACAGCCCTATAGTGATCAGCATGAAACTGCTGAAATCATATTAATTACCTCGATATAGGCTGATCTGGCAAAAGTGAAAATACAATATCACGCAGGTGACCTTTATGTGCTTATGTTTTGTGCTGCATTGCACAAACTGAGAAAATGTATTCAGGAAGTAATGGAGCCAATGACCTTATACATACCATTAAAAATCATGGCAAATAACTTTATGGAAAAAAAACATAAGCGTAGACTCTGACTACTACTGGCATAAAACGCAATACTAGCCTATAAGTAATTATGTGATGACAACACATGATTCAGTGGAAGTGAAACCCCTCCTGAGGTCTCACACACCTGGCTTCACGAAAAAATGACTTGGGTTGTGTGCCGGGATTTTCTGGTCACATGAACACTTTTCTCAAGAGCTACAAACATCTGCTAAATGCCAATGATTATGCAAAAATGCACTATGTTCAAGTATATGAGGTTTATTTTCCATAACACAAAGTCTACTTAATATTCACAGGCTCAAAAACACATCTAACTTAATTTATAATTATGACTGAAACAACCAACACAGGGTCATTGGAAAAACGCAGGCTCATTGCATGTCCCGATATTTAAACAAAACGATATTATGTTGCTTCTTGCAAAATTTGCCATGCATTGAAAGTGAAATGTCTACCGAGCGCTGCTAAAAGTGTGTTCAGTTTTATCCAAAACATATGAACATGAATCTGGCAACGTTTTAAAATGTTCATTGTTGTACGCATCGTCACAGTTCAATTCAATCAATTTACAAATTATGCACTATAGTAAAAGTGTTTTGAGGTCATAACATAGTACTGCATACACAAGTAGGTAGGGCTGAATGTGCAATCATTTATGTGCAACCATTTACTCTAGATTCTTACAGACCATTCACACAGAAAACGTCTTTGCGTTTAAAGCGTGAGACGCTGCACTCAGGAATGGCTAAAAAAAAGCAGCACAAAATGCCTAGTCCACCATGTTGATGTCAAATACAAATGCTGCCATGCCAAATTGCTACTGTAAACAAAAGCTCACAACGCTTGCCCCACCTCCGTGGTTTTCTGATTGGTCCACTGTTCTGGAACTGACATTGATGAGCAGCGCTGCATGTAAAAGTTTAAAGTCTGTTAACTTGACACGGCGTCACGCCATGTCGTCATTTCTAGATGACAACGCGTGACATTCTAGTCTATCTGAATGATGTGTTTCTATGGTAACACTATCAACGCCAAAGCCCTCACATGCTCCTGAACTCGTAATTACAACTTGTAAACTTGGAATGTTACGGCTTGGACCAGCTATACCACCTGACCACTGCCAGTTCATTTTGGCGCTACTTAGGCGCTTTCTCTGAGTAAAATGTCACATGTTGTCATCTCGGAATTACAGTAATTACGACATGGCGTGAATGCAGCATTAAACACACCACTCATGTGTGAGACGCTGCAAAAGGCGCGAGCGCTATGGTCATACACGTCCATATAACGTCAGCTATACCGCAGTAATATGTTTTTAATAGGAAAGTATTATCAGGATTGAAAAAAAACAACAACAAAAAAAAAGCTAAAGTCTCTGAATTTCAATTTTTTCGATTACTTTTTGATTAATCATCTAGCCCTACACTAAGCAAGCTTTCTTTGCTTCACAAGATTTTAGCTAAGAACACAAGTCTATCAACAGTTTCTGGTTTAAAAGATGCTTTGTGGCATGACACAATGCTCCCACTGGCACTAAAAAAAACTTTCAGATTGGGAACTAATTACTGGAACACATAAGCACTACTTGGCTAGTTTGCAGGAGGAGTGACATTGCCTATTAGTACCAAATATCAAATATTATTTTTCAACAATATTCCATATTCTGTCATTTTATATAAATTATTTGATTATCGCAATAATCTAATATTCAATATATTGGCTAGGCATACACTGGTGGAAACTACAGTAAACTGTATGTATAGTAATTGGAGCTTTGGAAAAATGTAGATAGAAGCACACTTTTTCAATAAGCCTAGGTTGGAAACAACACAAGTACATTGAGTTACAGGAATTAAAGTACTTTTTAAGGGTCCGGATAGTGCCATAAAGTAATAAGTATCTATTTCTAATGTCAAATGTACAGATTTTCAGGGAATAGACCACCAATTATCCAAATCCAAAATGACAAGGTAATTACAGCTATAGCCTCTGGTATCTCCTGGCCTGGTTGGCTTGATTCTGGGATAAAAATGAAAGAACAGCATTATAAATTGCTGACAGATGGGGTCACATGCCAAGGCAGGAGCTTCTACACCTGAAACTTGTTCTACAAGACAGAACCAAAGCATAACTGTGTATATGGAATGAAGAATGCATGGACTTCTGTGAAAGCAAACAACCCGCTACATGTGAACGGCCCTACATAGGAAAATGAAACCCTGCGGGCAGGTCTTAGCAGTGCATCTACAGTCATTTTTCAACTGCGTGTCAGACTGAGAGAATGGTTCCCTTGTGGTTTGCATAGGTCACAGGCAAGTAGTACTCCCACAAGATAATACCTATAATGTGACGTGTGTGATGAAATCAGGGCTCAGCATGATGCTACAGTATAAATGCACTACTGATACACAGCTCAAATATGTCACCAGTAGCCCCACAAACAACTACAAAGCTTCTCTGAATCAGTTGCATAAAATATTAAGCGGCGGTCACACTGCACTTTACATTCAATTTTTTTTTTGGATAAGACAGTGAAGATTGACAGGAAGTTAGTAGGAAAGAGAGGGGGGTAGGATCGGGAAAGGTCCACAAGGCGGGATTCGAACACGGGACACCCAAAGTGCAACTGCACCATATGTCAGCGCGCTGCCCACAAGGCTATCGCCGCCAACATATTTTTAAAATAAATTATGAGCTCTAAAAGATTATTTGCCTTAGACCAGGGATAGGCAACGTCAGTCCTAAAGTGCCGATAACCTGCAGAGTTTAGTTCCAACTCTAATCAAACACACCTGAACAAGCTATTCAAGGTCTTCAGGATTACTAGGGCTATAGGCAGGTGAGGTGTTTTTTCAGGGTTCGAACTCTGCAGGACATCAGCACTCCGGGACCGACGTTGCCTATCCCTGCTTTAGACCATCTACAAATGTTAAATCTTAAAATAAAATGTTAAGGTTACCACTGCATTTTTCTTGAAAAAAAAAAGAAAAAAATGCAACGATTGATATATAGTGTATTTAGAGTTATTTTAAAGCTTCAATGTACTGTCATTATATATATATATATATATATATATATATATATATATATATATAAAAAACTTCATTATTGTTTATTTAGTTTTAACAAATAAGTCCTTGTTAAAAACTAGCCAAAATAAAAAATACTTTTTTAAATGAACTTATAATTTATGCACAGGAGAGGCTTCTTCTTGTTTCCAAACAAAAGGAAATATATCCGTACCGGCATCCGCTATTGGCCAAAATGAGTTGAAAAATATGGTCATATCGGATATCGGCAAAAATCCAATGTTGTGCATCCCTAGTGCGAACGCATCAGACCAGAAACGCAAGCTTTTGCGAAAACTGTATGTTTTCAGATTTATTACTATTTGTTATATGTTGAATTTACGTTTTTAAAAAGACAGAGCCTGATGTCATATCATGACTGCTGCAGCGTACGAAGAAATTTCACATGCTTAAAGTCTAGTGTGACTGAGGCTTTAATCAACTATTTGGCACATTAACTATTCAGCTGTTCCTCACATTAGCACCTGCCTCTTAAATAATCTATTTATTATTTAAAAAAGTTTACTCAGTACACAAGAAGCATAAATACACACACACATTTTAAGAAAATATTAATGTATCTGGCTTAGTTTGTAACTGTGAAGTCTGCAACCTTACAGATGCTGTGCTTTACATAACCTTAAACTGGCATAAAACGGCTAAAAAAAAAAACCCAATGCGGTGTGAGCGTGGCAAACAAGTTCTGCTTTTGATACTTTCACTTTCTGCACTACACGACACCTACAACATTATTCCGGTACTTCCTCATCTACTCCCGAAATTAATAGCTTACATCCTTTTGATATAGTACACCAAATGACCCAAAGTTTATTTCCAGTGGTCTGCCAGTATCCGCTTCTAATGCAACAACATTTGTTTGAATTAGAGCTTGTCACAATTTAGCACTCATGGTAATTATGCAAATTCAGTTATACCAAGATGATGAAACTCAAACATAATTTGTGTTGATCTCAGCCATGATGGATTATTCATGAGAAACTACTGCATCTCTGGGATTATGGGCTTGTCTGTTCTTTTCACTGCTTGAATTCTCTTATACCTACTTTGGTAACATTTAACAAAAGTGATCTCCATGCGAATATCTATCGTTGAATGGTTTGTTGTATCAAATATCAGGGTTATCCGGCATATCAGATATTAGAGCTATAAAGAAAATACAAAAAACAACAAAGAACGGGTGCAAGAAAATGAGGCTGTGTCTATTACATAGAAACGTTGATCCTTCAGTGAAAGATGTTGAGTGCAGGTTGCAGCTCTACAAACAGGAAATGTGCTACTTCCTCTATAAGGCTAGGTGCAATGATTTTTCATAGAGAGCCTGCCAGCTCATTTCCTGCTTGTAATGCAGGGCACCTCCTCTAAGAACAAGAGTGACATTTGCAAACCAGTTCAAACAGAAGATGACAAGGAACCCCCCATTTTTAATACAGGGCACCTAAATGGATTACGTGTGGCAAACACGGAAATGAACAATCAGTCTAGTGCAGTGTTACAAAACAACTGAAAGTGCACTCATTTTAGAACTGCCAAATACATGTATTTGCATTAAGAGTTTCTGATTGGTGTTGTAATTACTATTTAGACATGAAAAACAAATCAGTAATAATTACAATACAACCAACCACTTTTAACTAACAGCAATTAAAACTCGAAGACGAGATCCACCACTCTGCTTTCATAAATCTTTCCAGGACCTCCTTATCGGTACTGGTACTGCTTCAGTGAGCCTAAAGTGCTTTCCTGGACAACTCATTTTTAATTAGCATATTTATCATAAAATTTGCATGACTATAGGGAGGGAAGCACTATACCAGTGCTCGTTTTAACCAAGGTCTAGTAGCTTTAGAGGTATTACTCATCTAAATTGCCTTGAGCTAAAATTTCAGTTTGGTATCACATCAGACTTCATTGTTAAATGACGTTGCGAGTGCAATTTTGCCAAAGAAAAAGCTGTCCCTCTCTCATCTCAATCTGGCAGGAGAGTCTTAATAATATGCTGGCAGAGTTAAGGATTTGTATACTAAACAGGTCAATAAATTGGAAAGACTTGGCTTTCAGGAATTAGAGCAATGGTGTTCTTCTCATGTTTCCTTTCACCAGACAATATGGTGCATTAGACACAAGACTTGAGTAAGACGAGACGCGCCCACTTGATGTCAAGCTTTCACAGACTAACCCAAATCCACTCCTAACTGAAAGTACCATGAACTTCCGTTTGCAGAAAGTAGTGTAGAGACAAACATTCATTCACACAAACATTCCTTGTACTGTCTTGTAATGTCAAGACCAGTAAGTAAATGACATTCTACAACACACAAATCAAAAAATCTCCATATTTAAACTTGACTTCAAAGACCATCTATCAAATATTCACAGCTTTCAAGCAAATCCTTACAGAAAAAATGTGAACTCTAGAGAGTGGCATGTAAATAAAACAACCACACACCGGCATTCATGATTAATGGAGCGATGAGTATGTGACGTTTAAATTCCATCAGCTAGATTCAGATTCACAGGTTCTGTTTTTAATAGGCATTGTGAATGTGAAATCACATGACTTGACCTTCTCCAAAAGGCTGCTTCTTAGTGCTCCAGGTTGTTTGCTAGCATACAATAATGAGTTTATTCTCTTTTTATAGCATAGCAGCTAAAAATGGCTGCCTATTCATCACTGTAAAAGTGATTAGTCAATGTCTAATATATGTCAATGACAGAGCACAAGGTAATTAATTATATGTAAATACAATCTATTGTTAATCACAGAGCGGCTAAGATACTGCTTATGCTTAAGGTGGTACATATTTATCAAAAGGACCACTGCTGACCACTACAGAACTGAGGAGTGACAGTGAAGATGAGGTTATTGTCCTCATTAATAGGGTATATAATGTCAAAAGAGAACACACATGAACCTCAAGTGAACCGTCAATGACATCCTCAATCCAATTAAAGCTTTGCGCATCATGAGCGAGACACCTATTAAAGGCTTAGTTCACCCAAAAAATGAAATTGTTTTATAGTTTAGTAGTTTTGTCATTGTTTGCTCATCCTAGTGTTGTTCTAAAGCCAAACAATGGAGCACAAATGATGTTAGGCAGTATGACAGCTTCACTCTCCTTTCACTTTCATTCCATCTTTTTCCAAGAAATAAAAGCGAATGGATATTGAGTCATTCCGCCTGGCAGCTTCTTTTGTTTTCCACGGAAACAAGAAAGGTTTTGAACAACATGAGGCTTATAAAATGGGGTTGAAATGCTGACAAATATCGTTAATAACTCAAAACATAAACACAGCACTTGTTTACATTCAGAGCATAGCTTGCATCTGATATTTACCTTTTAGGTCCTTTTGAGTAGGTGAACGTGAAGGTGGAGTCGGAGAATCGAAAGTCTGAAACAAACAAACAAACAAACTTGGGGTTTGCGAACAATGTAACCACACTGAACCACCAAAAAAAAGTCCCTTTCAACAAGTGTAGTCTCCATGGCAACATCAACGGGGAATGTCCACCGACAATGAATATGTACGAGAATTAAATTGATAGCTGATAAATGTGTGACGCTCAACAACAGTTCGGCGAGGGCTAATTGAAAAATCATTCACATCACAAAACAACACCTGAGAGGAATGTTAATGCCTTTGTTAGGATGATAAAAGCAGGATATGTGGTGGTAATAATAACGGCAGTTTACGTTTTGCTAGGCCCTCGGTTGCAGTTGATTATTGCATAATTTATAATGTCCAGGAAAGATTAAATTGCGTCCGCTGGAGCACATCAGCCACATACGTGTTTTTGAACATAGGGCTTTTGTGTGGAGGAGGAAATAAAGGCATCAGCAGCAGAGAGACTGACAGCCTGTCAATGGTGCTGATCAAATCTAAGGCAATTGTTAAAGGAAGACAGCACTCTTAATAAGAGACAATGGAAACTCACCAGAAAACAGGCAGTCTTTCTCTGCCTTACACCTTTGAATTACGATGTCGACGTCTTTTTGAATCCTCTCTTGCCTTGAACACATCCCCATGAAATAACACACACTAGAATGGCTTCTCTAACTAATATTCGGCGAAACAAACGAATCCTTTCCGCTTGCAGGCACGATGGATGTGGGGAACAGTAGAAATACGTGCTCGGAGGTCTGCTGTAACAATCCCAGGTGTGTCACGCCAACCGACACCGTTTCATCTCTTCTAACAATAGCCTCGATCGCATGAGCACAGCGGAGAGCTCTTCCTCGCGACAGCCTTCATAAAGATATCACTTTTACACCGGAAGCATCTCTCAGTCGTCCTCATAACTCTGCTGAACCCAACAATGGCGTTGTCGAAAGACAAACCGCGAGCGAAAAAAAGATACCGCAAGTCTTAAAGTAAAACCAACGCGGGCGTGAGCTTCAGACCGTAACGGAGGAGCTGAAGTTGCACACGGGGGAAATCAGTGTGGGAATCCTGTGATAGCATCCACGAGATCAACCCGGTGGGAACGGGAATCACAACAAGGCGGATGATGTCATGGACGTGTTTTTCTCCCCACGCGCCCTCTCTGCTGCTGGACAGCACGTTGGACCTGCTCTGAATCACTGACTTCTGATTGCCATGGAAGAAAAAGCAATTCATTTACTAACAGATATGTATTCAGCTTGCAGGTTTTTTAAATAAGCAGTATCACAAGAATATTGTCATTTCGATTACCAAAGGACAATTCACATGTATGCAGATATTCACATGAAACAGAAATATTACCAGTGTGATGTTTCTTTTATACACGCAACTTTTAAAATCAAGTAACTTGTGCTTTAGACTTTGAGTCACCCATCAACCCACAGATTGAGGGCCGGACTGGAGCATGGATTGGTATACATGAAGCATATTTTAATCAATCTGAAGTTCCACTCCAGGTTTTGCATTTCACACTTTCCTCACACTAATGAGAGAAACCCTACTCAGAGAGAGTGCTTAGTTTTACAGAGTTTTGAATCCAGAAAATTCGCAAAACCCATAATCATTCATTACATGACCAATTATTAATATACATTTGTTATGTAGCTAGTGTTATGTTGTAAACATTACACCTTTGGGGATTTAAAGGGATAGTTCACCCAAAAATGAAAATTTTGTCATTAATTTCTCATCCTCATGTCATTCCAAACCCGTAAGACCTTCATTGATCTTCAGAACACAAATTAGATATTTCTGATGAAATCTGAGAGCTTTCTGGCCTTGCATAGACAGCAACGGTACTACCACGGTCAAGGCACACAACGTCGTTAAAATAGTCCATGTGACATCAGTAGTTCAACTGTAATTTTATGAAACTATACAAGAATACTTTTTGTGCACAAAGAAAACAAAAAAAACAACTTTATTAAACGATTTTTCTCCCCCGGGACAGCGGCAAAGCTACGGTTGGGCCCGGGTGGGCAATGGCCCACCCTTTTTCAGCCGTGGCCCACCCAATGACAAGTTGGTAATTTTCCAAATTAATGATATTTATTAAATGATAATAATAATAAATGTATAGTTTCACTGTAACTTCATATATTTATTTTAAAATATATTTAATGTGAGTTTTCATGGTCAATTACAGGCAGTTTCTTAATTTTCTCTCTTCCCAGGTGCATACTATACGCTTGTCAAAATGATGATTTGTCAGTTTTAGTTAGTCCCATCCACAGGGCATCCGGTGTAAAACCTGTGCCAAATCGGCTGTGCGAATCACTCCGCTGTGGCGACCCCTGATAAAGGGAGCAAGCTGAAGGAAAGAGACAGTTAGTCCCATCCACAATTATGCTTACCACGTAAGGACATAATATTAAAATGTGTGCGTTTGAAAATTGTAAATATGGTAATAAGTAATGCATTAACCAACATTAACAATGAGAAATATATTTACAGTATTAGTATTTGCAAACGTTAGTTAAAAATAGCCTACAACTTTATTGTTAGCTCAGGCAGGAATGTTAACAGATACAACTTTTCATTTTAATAATGTGTTAGTAAATGTTAATATTAAAAGTAATGTTAATCCATGCTTTACAAGTATTGTGTATTGAATCTTTTTGCTGCATTTTGTATTGCCAATGTGATGCAGTTTTCATACGACACACCTTGCCCACACGGTTTCATGTAGGCCCATAAACTTAAACATTTCTGGCCTCGCCCCAAAAATAAATAAAATATCTTAATTTGTGTTCCAAAGACGAACGAAGGTGAGGGTGAGTAATTAATGATAGAATTTTCATTTTTGGGTGAACTGAGGATATCATAACTTCGGTAATACAAAATATGTACTTTATTCTTAAATTATAAAATAAGAAATAAGAATTTTTTTAAGAGTGTTCCATGAATCTGCATGGTCCCTGATTTTCCAAAAAGTCTGCTCTTCCTCCACTCCACTCCACATGAATACTGACAGGTGGTGTCATACCAGAGATTTTTAAAGGAGATGACAACCCTGGCATTTGTATCATTGGAGAAAACCTTGAGATGTCAACTTGAATTACATGTGCTTGGTGACACAATCATATAATGGCCTTGATTTCATTGAATGCATTCAGAGCTTAACAGTTGGCCTTGTTTGCTAATCAGATTTAATACAATCGTTTGTGCGGTAGGGATACGCGGTATACCGGTACTGGAAAAATACCGGTATATATTAAATGTCAAACGGTACGATATCATAATTTTGCTCAATTCGGTATTTCATACGCTGCTGTTGCAAAGTGCACCTGTAGGAGGCAGGAAACATGCTTTGCATACAAAACAGATGATACAGGAGGCAACACAGGAAATCTTACTATTTGTCGCTTGTTCATCCTGATCTTTTAAGAGAATTAAGAGATCGACACTTGAGTGCATGATTCATCATTCTTAAATTCAAATTTAATTTTAACTTTTATTCGCACATACCTAAGATGTGATATAGTAACAACGAAAGCTCAAACGCGCGTGTGTGACATGCTAGAACCAGTGAAGTTTTGGTCATGTAATATATGCACTTGCATTTCATACAATCGAATATTAATTGAATTTGAATTAAGCAAGAGTTTTGCTGTATTAATTTTAGTATCAAAAATATGAAGGGAATGTTTCTGCCACGCTTAAATCTGAAAACATTCTGAGAGGGAGAGAAATAATAACGTGATTTTGAATATTACTTTGACTGTTAGAATAACACTTTACAATAAAGCAACGTTTGCCTGTAGGTTTTTTGTTACAGTTTGATACAAAGGTATTAAGATATGAATCTGTTTTTAATATTATTATTATTAATAAAATTGTTTTCAATTCACTTGTCTTTTGAGGCTGGTTATTTGGTATCGATGCCAAGGTATTACATTCTGGTATTGTACCGAAGCCAAAATTATGGTATCGAGCCATCCCTATTGTGCGGTATCAAAAATTAATCCAACCAGTTGCAAAAACTTTGTAACCACAGCTTTATTTGATAACAAATCACTCCAAAATAGATGCCATGTTGAATATTAGCAGACAAAGCAGTCAATTTATTATTGACAAGCTGTGTCTGTGATGAATCTGGCATACACTGCCACCTCAAACATGTTGTTTTAACATTGCATTTTGTCTGTAGAGCAGCAAAGCTTTTACCCACTAAACTGTAACTGTATGTGGAATGGGTCATGCAATCAATAGGAACACATCACAACACACTCCATCAACCTTCTCTCACTGTGCTTGCACCCATCAGTCTTCTCACATTGACATTATGAACGCTGAACAGTTTCACTCGAGTCTACATATACAATTTTCACATGTCTTCTCTCACAAGGATAAATGTGCAATATAACACTAGCAAAATGTTTTTTGCACATACATACTTGGTGTATTGTAAAAATAGCTGTGCACGGTAGCCTACATGAATGTGATAGTGTGGTTATAATCACTGTACCATGGTACTTCTTCTGCAGATTGACATTGATTTACAGGTTTATTGTTGTTTTTATTCTTCATTGATCACAGCTGATTGAAATCATATCAAACAGCCATCTTTGATGATACATAACCATAATTCCATTTGTATTTACTTTTTCTAAGCATCATACTTTGCATAAATGAAACTGGGATTCTGTTCACACCAGAGAGGAAAAGCTGTAGAGGGGCACGTTTTAGACCACAGTAGCCCGTCCAGCCTGAAGATGGATGGCTGTGTTAGTGGCACTTTGATTAACAGCTCCATCCGGACTTTGGCTGGTGGCTCACCAGTCTGGAGCCGCTCCAAGGAGACCCCACTAGCCCAGCTGTGCTGAAGCAGGCAAGGCCTCGGCTGATGACTGCAGTGGCAGGAAAATCCATCTTCCTGCACTGAGCCTCGAATGTATTTTCCCCTTCTACATACACTGTGTGATTGAGGATTTAGTGCATGTTCTGATGAATACACACACAAACACACTCATCATTTCTCTTTCACCTAAATGGCACCTCATCTCAATGCAATGTTGATGGAATCAGTGCTGCTGATGTGCAAAGCAGAACTTCGCTAATGATTCTTCTCCGTGCCGCCATCAACACATCATTCAGTGCTCCTTTCGATGATTTCACCATTATGAGGGTGATAAAAGAGCCCTGGTGAATTTCAATGCAACATATTTTGGAAGCGAATTCTACTGAAAGACCCTTCCAGCAAGCACTGTGTTAAAATAAACACATACACGTACAAGATAAGTATACTGCCAGCTGGCTAAAGATAAGAGGAGAATTTGACAAGAGAGAGAGAAAATGAACAATGTAAGCAGGTAGACAGAGAGGAGAGCAGCATTTCCTGTTTTTGTATGAGGCGTCCCACATCATTTGAGTCGACTCCATGCTGAACTTAATTTATTAATCCTAATTTCACAATGAGTCAAACAGTTGATCACTTTGAGCATACATATGCACTCTGGTGCTCTTTATTATTAGGTCTGCATGCTAGGTATAGCGTGTTTAAGAGGCTGGATACAGCCAATTTACCAATAATCCTCTTTTTTCATCATTGTTAAAGGGGACATAACACACTTGCACAACTCTGTTGCTGCCCTGGAAAAACAAATTGCATCCACTGTGTCTCATGATATGAGAAAAAAAATTTCCCTTGATCTTTTGACATAGAAGAGGTCTTTGTATGACCGAATAGTCATCTTCTCACCATAGGCCCCGCCCACTGGCGTTCAGTCGCTTAACAGCTTGACACTTCATTACGCTGCCGCTATCTTGTCTGCACTGGTTACAGTATACAGATGCGCGTTCACTTTCTGGCACAGTCCACTCGATTTAGTCTGTCGTCAGTTGCACAAATGGAGTGAAAGAACGTTCGCTGTGAGGCATTTGGTTTAAACAGCTCGTTCGCATCTTTGTACAGATATCAGAAGGATACAAGCATAAAGAGCAAGTGGATAGTTTATTTTTAATGGCATCCAGTATCGTGTCTAAGGATTGTTTGGAGGATTTTGAGGCACAGTTTCATGGAGAGTTCATGATTTCATAATGCTGCGTCTGGAAATGACCGTTTTATTTTGATAATATTTAGGGGGGTATTGATACTGTTTGCTATGCAATGACGTTAGCCAATCATAACAGCTGCTGATTACTGAGAAGCCTTAAAGGACCCGCACCTTAAAAACAAGTTGTTTCAGGTTCAGAATGAGTGTTAAAAATAATTATTTTTCCACACTTTATTTGTTTTTTGTGCAAAAAACTTTAAATTAACATTATAAGTAAACCTTAAGGAACATATTAAAATAATACCCTTTAACGTTGAGTTCATTGGGAAGCTGAACAAGGTCTTTCTTTCTCTCACAACCAAAGACACATGTCTTTGGTGACTTTGTTGATTTCATGGTCGAAAAAAAACAAAATGACTCGAGCTAGTCCTGTGCAGCGCTGCCGATGACTTCCATAACCTGAGCTCTTGCTCTGGGGTGCGTTTTCCAAAAGCATCGTTAGCTAACTATGGCCATTAGTTCCAATGAACTCTTTTGGTAATGACGGAAGTTGCGAACATAGTTGCTTTTGGGAAACGCACGCCAGGTTGATGTGTGTGCGCGCTCTTCTTGAAAAAGCAGGGCTGCCAGGTTTTCACAACAAAATCTGCCTAATTGCTACTTAAAACTAGCCCAGTTGCTTTTTGGTGGGGGTCCACTGGTAAAATTCACATTCCAGGGAATAAATATCATTTTATTGGAGTCGCTTAAACCCATGGTCATGAAAAACAACCTGCGGCAACAGTGTTAAAATAGCCCAATTCTGCGGGAAAACCGTGGACTTGGCAACACTGTAGAAGTGCCCATACAAGGAATTCCATCCTTTATAACGTCATGCATCGCCATACACGAAAGAAAAGTTTCCAGAACTTATCCCCCTCTTTATTCAACTCGGAAATAAGCCTATGGGTGAGACTTCCGATTCATTATCTGCTATAGAAAAATAACGAGAAGAAGAATAACAACGCACAGTAAATGGTGAAACACTACAAACCAGTGTGTTCATAATTAAGATAATACATTAAAATAATATGGTAAGACACACCAATTTGCAAATTAAGCAGCAAAACGAGCTGTTTTGAACAGATAAAACTAGCTGGGCGCGGATGAGACCTGAAGCTAGACCCATAAAATTTACAAATGACCGTGCCCACTCTTACGGGAAGAAAAAAAGTGGATACGAATCCTTCGTGATTTAGCACGAGAATCCAGCTCTTTAACAGCGTAAATAAGTCAGAATGCATAAAATAGCATTAGACATCCTCTTTAAAGGTTTTGGTTTGGATATGTTGAGAGAAGTTTGTCTTCAGCACTTAATCATTCAGAAGAACTTAAATCAGCAGAATTTGCAGCAGGTCCATTTTGGGAGTCACTCCTGCTTCAAAAGACTGCTTGCCTTTTTAAATTTATATTTGACACATCTTTAATGTATTTGCCCTTATCAACAGTGCCCAGGAAATTGGCTTTTTATATGAAATACTGTAATCTTTTCATTTAATAACCTTTTTGTTTTTTTCAGGAAACTTTATTGCCCTGGTATGTAATGGGAATTATGATCAGTTATGAGTAAAGGAAAGGTGTATGGGTGAGAGAGGCATCTCTTTTATTCGGATGGCTCACTTCTGCAATATTTCTGTCATGAACAACATTAGCAATCTGGGACTTGATGTCTCACAAAATTAAAAGTCTAAGGATGAAGCGACCTGTGGAAAATTGTCACTTTCTATCTCCCTTTCTTCAAAACCAATATGTTGAATGAGTGTTTATATCCCAGATGTGCAATCAGGTCACGGTTAGATGGACAAAGAGCTGGCCCTTAACCAGTAGGCATGTGTGTGTAATGTGTGAGCGAAGTTGGGGTTCGTTTATTCGCTCGAGATGGTCTCATTTCCCTTCCTTCCTTCCCCGTAGACCGACTCTGGAATGAGACCAGCATTCCAAATATCCATGACTGCAAGCGATGTAATCCATTAGCTTAGTTTGCAGGAACCACTGTTCTGTGACACACTGTGAGGAGACAGATCTGAATGATTCCTGATGGAGCAACACTGTATAAAACGCAAACCCAGATTGTAAAAGACTCCTAAATGGCTCATCTCATTATCTGGATTGGTTTGAAGACTTTGCCTGCAACACAAACCTGTATGCCAACCTCAAGAGGTCTTGATTCACATTTAAAGTTCATGATCATCTATAAATCAGTGTGACCTTTTAGGAGGAGTCTTCATTGCTTTGTTTTAGCGAAAGGTATATTGATGTTTCTGTTCATTTCCAAGTTGAAATAACAACAATCGGACAGCTTCAGACAGTCTGTGTTATTTTGTGTTAATTCATCTGTCTCTTGGTAATATGGTGAATACTAATAGTGGTATGGTCCAGTGTCTGTCTGGTAAGTAACCCTAAAAGTTGACAAAATTGTCTTTTCCTCATGTCGTTCCAACCCCGTAAGACCTTTGTTCATCTTATGAACACAAATTAAGTTGTGTGTTCTTGTAGCTTCATAAAATTATGGTTGAACCACTGATGTCACATGAACTATTTTATCAATGTCAATACATTTCTGGGTCTGGGA
>JAHKKF010519311.1:0-20619 GCA_019740295.1 Labeo calbasu | reverse complement strand
TTAATGACAGAATTTTCATTTTTGGGTCAACTATCCCATTAACCTATGTTACAGCATGCTAATTTATGGTCTTGTATACTAATCTATTTTACTATTATTATTTTGGGTCGTCACTTGATGTTAACCGGCCATATAGCGAAACCAACTGAAAACCACTGCCCTAGAAACTGCCACTGCCCTCTTTCATATACATGGCATACATGCCAAACATATCAAAACATTATAATTCTCACCTTGTAATTCTGCACAATTCCATTTTGCTATACCGTAGTTATCTGAGTGCATGAATTACAGAAATGTAATTAAAAATAACACAAAAAATAGTCCTTGACTTTCATCATGTAACCAAAAGGTCAGAATCTGAATATAAAAACTAGCTCTATATGAGGTTCTGAGGACCAGAGAAAGCACATCAAGAAAAAAAGAGATTTTATATAAAGTTAATTTGCAGAATGACAGAAAAGTCTTTCTTTGAAAAAGGAACAAAGGAGATTGAGTGGGGGCACAGGACTCCCAAGGGGGAGGCATAAAGTCAACTTCACATGTTAGATTACTTCAAAGCATGAGACAGTGAAATGGAAAATTTCAAATGCTGTTTCCCTCTAGAGTATTTTGTGGTAGCAGTGGAAAAAAACAAGTTACGTTTTGAAGTTGTTAGTTTAAATGATTATTATTATGTATTCATTTACTGGTGGTGGTAATATCACACCATGCTAAAAACAAGCCTTCAACAAAAATGTATACAAGCTACAATTTTTCTTTCTTTCTTTTTTATTTGTCATATGGATAACATGCAGTGTTCAAACACTTTTATGTGGAATAATGTTTGTGCTTTAAGACTTAGTCACTATATAAAGAACTAAACATTTAGTTTAGCATTTAACTATTTAAGTTCCTAATAAAAGAATTTGTGACATAACACAAAAACATAAAACAAAGTAAAACAGAAGCATTTTGTCTAGTGGTCTTTTGGACCCCCTCGATGTTAAGCCTACTCACTTTTTCCATTCTATCTGTCCGGTCAAACCCACCCACACAGTTACCATTTCTTCTTTTCGTCTGATGTGTGTAAACGTCACATCCAAAAACAAGGTTATCTATCAAAGCTTTCACTGCAGTCTGGACAAAAAAAAAAAATGCATACATCTAAAGCCACACACACAAAAGGTATATTTTTGGATTCTGTAGCCCAGGTGTGATACATCGCTCTTTCGTCTGCAGACTAGTATTTCACACTGTTGCTGTGGCTTTTGATCACATGACTGTTAAATGAAGAACAGGAAATGGGTGAGAACTGAAACTGTGACATTTTAACAAGTGTCAGCTTTTAATTGACAGTTGAACTTAAGTAGCCTTAGGCTATGCAAATCTGCAATAGTTTTTCAGCTTACGCTGTTAAATGACAAAAATGCCATCATTATCATTGTTCCAGAGAACAAACTGAACACATAAGCTAGGCTTCAAACTCTATCTTTAACTGACAGAGTTTGAAGAAGATGTTTTTGTCAGTTATCTGTAGGCTTGGCAACTAGCTACAGTAGGTCTGTTGGGTTTTTATAAATGTAGAGCTCTTGAATCAGATACACAGTCAATTTTGGCAATATAGAGGATCCATACAGTATTTGTTATATTTTGTTTACAATCTGTTGTTACGATGGTTACATCAACCTGTGTATTGTGATAGCCCTGCATATTCTGCTGGCAGAGAAAAACCAGCTACAACTTAAGACAGTCTCAACAGTTGCAGTTTCCATGTTTAGATCATTTTGCAATGACTGAATCACAGAAAAACATTCACTGAGAACAGAGGCGTATTATGAGGAGATTGATGTCTGCCAGTGTTTATTGAGCTCTTGCCAGGTAGAGTGAGGTGGCGGCGGTTCCCAGGAGACTGTGGCCACCATCTGGACTGGAAAGAGATGCAAACAATTCCCGCTTCATGAAGTCCCTGTGTGCTGTTGTGCTCGTCTTGCATTTATATGTAGAAAAAAATAAGTGAAACTGAAATGATAATGCGCTAAATGTCTAATTTAGTGGCGTAAATATAGCTAGCATTTTGTTTTAAGCTCCGTAAATGCTTCCTCAGTACTGTCCTCAACAAAAATTACATCACCTCCATTACATTCTCTTTATCGTCCATTATATAAGGTTGTTAACTATGTCTAAATTGCAGCTGCAGTCTGGAGGAAGGTTGAAGACAAAAGGTTCTGAAACAGAAATAGTAAATATGCTGCTGTTCGAAAGTTTGGGGTTAGTAAAACTACTAGTGTAAAAGCCAAGTTCTGTCATGAAACTCTAGATGGCGCAGGTTGATGGGGTTGATTAGTTCACTTCCAGAACAAAATACTTGCATTTAATTTACTCGCCCCGTTGTCATCCAAGATGTTTATGTCAGTCGTAAAGAAATTATTTTTTTTGAGGAAAACATTTCAGGATTTGTCTCCATATAGTGGACTTCTATGGTGACCGCTAGTTTGAACTTCCAAAATGCAGTTTAAATGCAGCTTCAAAGAGCTCTATAGGAATAAGGGTCGTATCTAGCGAAATTATTTATTTTCTAAAAAAATATTACGATTTATACTTTTTATTATTCCAGTTAATGACAGTTAGAGTTTGTCGAAAAACTCCCGTCTCATTTTCTGTTGCAACTTCAAAATCATCCTACATTGCTGTTTTACCTTTTTTTGTAAAGCGTGTTTGATCTTCTTCGCACGTTCACTTTATAAACACTGGATCGGTACTTCTGCCGAGACGTAGGATGATTTTGAAGTTGGAGGAAAAAATGAGATGGAAGTTTTTCCACCTACCCTAACTGTCTTGAACCGGAATACACAGAGTACACGCAGAGCTAGACAAGACGAGCATTAAAGGTTAAAAAGTATATAAATTGTCAATTTTCTTTAGAAAATATCTGATCGTTTCGCTAGATACGACCCTTATTCCTCATCTGGGATCATTTAGAGCCCTTTGAAGCTGCATTTACACTGCATTTTGGAAGTTCAAACTCAGGAGCACCATAGAAGTCCACTATATGGAGAACATTTCTGAGATGTTTCCCAAAAAAACATAATTTCTTTACGAGTGAAGAAAGAAAGACATGAACAATGAATAAATTATCTGTCAATTTTTATTTTGGAAGTGAACTACTCCTTTAACGCAAACTGATGATATTCACAGGGTTAAACTACTTGGCCCAAGCTGATTGGGCTATGTTACATACATTGCTGCTTTACATTTGAATGGCTGGTTAGCGTTCACTAGAGCATTTCACTGTGCGCTTTCAGAGTTACTCTGAAACCCTCCGCCTCCCCAGCTCCTCCTGTATAGATCTGCTACGGGTTATTATATATGCTACTTGTGCAGCAGCAGTATGTCTTAAATACTCAAAGCACTGTATCTGTGTGTGTATTGGAAATAGCAAGTGCCTATACTTGCTTTGCAGGAGCAGCAGCAATAATCTACAAAGAACAGCAATAACCAACAAGTCAACAGCGTAGCAGATCTATTCCGCCAAGACCAAATAAATTAACATTGCCATATCCATTACTATTACTGAGTTATCATGATAGAAATGTAATCATTTTGAAATGGTTACATTTCTGTGAAATATTATAAGGAATTGGATGACAGGTGTTATATTCAAGCCAGACAGCCATTGAGGCTAAAAGATTATTTGTGGTATTTGCAGTGTAACAAACCTTTACTAAAACATGCTCAAATGTTTATGTATTTACTCTAAATGAGCATTTGCATTGACCACTTGAGCAGATCATGTCAGTGAAAGTGTTTAGCACTAAACACCACTTTAGTCTATTGTGCCTCTCATTAAGAGCATGTAGTATTCATTAATATGGATATAAGAAATGAACAATAAACAATAACGACACAGTTACCAAGGTAGCTGCATAAGAACAACTAAAAACAAACAAAGATTCACAGGGACTTGCATATTAAATGGATAATTCACCCTAAACATGTAGATTTATATAAAAAGCAGCTTTGAACAACAATATTGGTGTATGAATAAAATGAATAGCATTTTTAAAAAATATCTTAAGTCTTTATTCACAAGGGCAGAACAGAAGCTCAGAAAGACAAAAGAAATATTCATGATTGCTTTTTTTCATATACACTATAGTTAATACACTTGTGCTTAATACTCCGCGAAATTAAATTACAATAAAATCAGTGGGAGCCTCAATATTTACACAAAGACAATTCAAGTAAAATATAACAACAGCACTGATACATTTTTATCAGGGAGACAACTCTATTGAAAGTCTCAGATGGTAAACATGACAATATTCACAGCTGAAAGAATATGATCAAACACAACCGAAAGACCTAAAATGTCATGATTTTAAAAGTCAGTATTTCATTTTAATTAAAGTGTGCTAAGGTGACGATGCTTTTTCATTCTACGATTGCATTTTCAATGTTAATAACCAGATTGAATTCAAGTATTTAAAGATGAAGCAAGTGTAAACACTGTGGTTCTTTCACAGCTGTTTTTTGTCATGTCATCTTGTGCTTCAGCCAATAGCATGAGTCTGGGGTGCAGCTTCCTGTGTTCTGTACAAAGGTCTGACAGATGCGGGTGATAAAAGTGTTGGGGAAATTTTTGCAAATATGTTTGCTAGTGGCACTGAAATTACACACTTTACCTTTAAGCGACAACAAGTCAATACCAGACCCCCCCCCACCCCCAAAAAATTGCAATCATTAAAAGGAACAATAAAATAAAGGTATGTTACTAAGATAACAGAGGGAAAAAAAATCAATTAAAAAAAATCATTTTAAAGTCATAAACCAGTTCAAAACAAAAGCTCATTTTATGATTCACACTTTAATCTATTAGATTAGCAAAAGTGAAAACACTCTTTAGTGGTCTGCATTATCACCATATAATCATAGCTTTATGTATAAACCAATTTTCACAATATTGGAATTAAATTATATTATACAAGGGATGCAGTTATTAACATATCATTTAGAATTTGTACAATTAGGCTTAAATGTCTTCAAAAAGTCATAAAGCATGAAGTTTGTGAGATACAAAGTTCAAAGATATACTAAAAATACTTTAAGCCCGCATATGTGAGTCTACCACAAATCTGCAGAAGCCTCGTTTTGTATAAAAATCAATGTGCAACAAATTCTTCATCATACAGAACATATAAAAAGAAATGCAAAGTCTATGTACAATAAGAGTCCACCACAGTTTGGCATCTCACAAGCGTGCAACACATGCAGAAAGATCAGACGTCATACTGAAGTCCTGGGTTTTCTGATGACTAACTGGACGGGACCCTCAGAGACGGTTTTAATGATGTTCCAGGCATCGTAGTGCATAAGGCCCTGCAAAGACCTGCCGTTGATGGCTAGAAGTTCGTCTCCGACATCAACGACCCGGGACTGTTCAGCGGCTCCTCCTGAGTGGTGACAAAGAACAGACAATCTGAACTTTACACTCTTTCTATCTTATCTTTCTCTTAGCTTTCTCTTGATACATACTGTAGATTACACCCTAGTCTCCCCCTAGTGGACGTGTTTGCACGTTTGAGTAGAGCACTCACCATGGAAAATGCGTTTGATGTAAAGAGGTCGATCTCCATGGGCAGATGCTTTCCCTCCGTCTAGACTGAACCCTAAACCAGCTGTAGTCTTCTGTAGCTCCACACTCAAAGCCCCGTCTGGTCCCACTTCCACACCTACAACAGAAAATGGTATTTACTTTATAAAAAGCCAAGTCAATAAATTAAAGACTGATAATGGGCTAATCTTTCCCATAAGAGTGGCAATGACTCCAGATCACTCACTTGTTTTATGTTCCCTGATGTTGTCTCTATGGCCTAAAATAGGACAGATTCCAGTCTGAAGGGGAAGTTCTTGTCTAGGTGATGTTGGCTCAGTGTTCTTGCTCTTCTGGATGATCACTAATGCTTGCTTCGGCAGTCTAGTCTGATGAAGGCAGGAAAGAGCCTCCCCGTGCGTGATCCCACTCAAGCTGGTCCCGTTTATTGACAAAACTCTGTCTCCTCTGTGAATAGTACCTTCCACGCCTGCCACCCCTCGAGTGAACACCCGATGGACCTGCGACAAAAGAAATGTAACATTTCAGTACTAAACTCAGATGTTAGACTTAGAAGTTTAGAAGAATTTACAGAATTAGTTCACTTCCAGAATAAAAATTTCTTGATAATTTACTCACCCACATGTCAGCTAAGATGTCTTTCTTTCTTCAGTTGAAATGAAATTAAATTTTTTGAGGAAAACATTCCAGAATTTCTTTTTTCAATATATTGGACTTCAATGCGAGCCAGTGGGTTGAAGGTCCAAATTGCAGTTTCGATGCAGCTTCAAAGGGCTCTACAAGATCCCAGCCGAGGAATAAGGGTCTTATCCAGCGTGACGTCACGCTAGTGCAAGACCAGCATTTGTGGTTAAAAAGTATAGAACATCACTTTTTTTTTTTTTTATGACCAATCGTTTCGCTATGTATGACGTTTATTCCTCAACTTGGATCGTGTAGAGCCCTTTGAAGCTGCACTGAAACTGCAATTTGGACCTTCAACCCGTTGCCCACCGCTGAAGTCCACTATATGGAGAAAAATCCTGAAATGTTTTCCTCAAAAACCTTAATTTCTTTTCGACTGAAGAAGGACATGAACATCTTGGATGAAATTTCAGGACATTTTTATTCTGGAAGTTAACAAATTTTTTAATCTTTAATTTGACTCTTATGTTTCTACTGGTTCCTTTAAGAACCACAAGGGGGAGTTAATGTCTAATTATAAATGCTACTGAAAATGGCTACTGATTTTTCATTTATTTGATCTTTTTTTTTTTTTAGTTACAAAAAGCAAAAGGTTTTAGTTTTTGCTTGAACAAGAGCTTACAGTAATAGATTTCTGCTCCAGGTCTACTCCTCCGGCGATGCTGAAACCCAGTCCAGATCCTTGCTCTTTGGTTAGGATCACAAAGTAAATGTCATCTTTAACCTAAATACAAAAGATTCACGCAAGACTGGTTAACTTTTTTTTGATATCAAAAGAAAAATATAGAAAGCTATAAATAGGGTCCATAAAAACAAAGACTGTTCTGTTAGGAAAACAGACTGATAAAAATAACAAAAAAGTGACAGGTGAAACATTGTGAGCGTTTATAAATATTAATAAGCCAAAACAAAAGCGTTTTTGTAATTGCTATCTGAAGGCATATCTTCCCCATTCTTTAAAAAGAAACGTCGGAATGCCAGATGGCCTTTATACTTAAAATACTACCTTTCTAAATAGACATTAAAACAATATGATATGTAAACAAACCATTTTGAATACCATTTTTGGTATTCAAAATGATAAATTACCTCTGAAAGAGTGCTTGTTTCCTGTATGAGACCTGTCACATCCACTTTGGTTGTGAGGGAACACAGAACATCCTGCACTTTATTTTGGTCCAAAGAAGAAGATTCAAGATCTTTCAAACTGTTGAGGAAAAACACCACCAATATGAGTTGTAATACTATTTTGTGCTAGTCAGCAATGTTAAAATGTTATCAACTAATTCTTGCTGAATATATTGGATGTAGTTTTCAGTAGGAACATTCACACATCACAACACTGAAATAAAAAATATAATACAGTTCAGGTCAAAAGTTTACATACGCCTTGCAGAATCAAAAATAATCAAACCAAAATAATACAAATCATACAAAATGCATGTTATTTTTTGTTTACTAATGACCTGAATAAGATATTTCACATAAAAAGCGTTTACATATAGTCGACAAAAGAAAATAATTTATAAATTGAATTTATAAAAATGACCCTGTTCAAAAGTTTGAAGTCGATTCCTAATACTGTGTTGTTTTTTTTATTTAGTGATAGTTGTTCATGAGTCCCTTGTTTGTACTGAACAGTTGAACTGTTCTTCATATAAATCCTTCAGGTCCCACAAATTCTTTGGTTTTTCAGCATTTTTTGTGTATTTGAATCTTTTCCAACAATGACTGTATGATTTTGAGATCCATCTTTTCACACTGAGGACAACTGAGGGACTCCTATGAAACTAATGCAGAAGGCTCAAATGCTCACTGATGCTTCAGAAGGAGACCCAATGCATTAAGAGCCGGGGAAATGTATCGTCTGTAGCTTTTGAAGGGCAGTACTAAATGAAAAAAAATATGAAATATAGGCAAAATAAGAAAAATGTACACTGTTCAAAAGTTTACACCCCTGGCTTTTAATGCATCATTTTCCCTTCTGGAGCATCGGTGGAGATGAGGCAGAAAGTGCTAATCCTAGGACACCTGAGGCGCAACTGCACCATATGTCGGCGCACTGCCCACAAGGCTATCAGCGCTGACAGTTGTTTGAACTTCTGTAGTAGTTGCATATGAGTTCCTCAGTTGTCCTCAGTGTGAAAAAATGGATCTCAAATTTAGACAGTCATTGTTGGAAAAGGTTCAAACACACAAAAATGCTGAAAACCTAAAGAATTTTGAGGGACCTGACGGATTTTCTTGAAGAACAGCGGGCAGTTTAACTGTTCAGGACAAACCAGTAACTCATGAACAAATATCACTAAACAAAAAACCACAGCTGTGGATCATTCCGGTAACAACACAGTATTAAGAATCAAGCGTATGTAAACTTTTGAACAGGGTAATTTTTTTTTTTAAATTTAAACTATTATTTTCTCTTGTGGACTATATGTAAATGTCTTTTATGTGAAATACCTCATTCAGGTCAGTACTAAATAAAAAAATAACATGCGGTTTGATTCCTCTTATTTTGGTAAGATACTTAACCCTAACGGTGCACATTATAAACTGGCCTTCACTCACCTTATAGACCAGCATGAGAGCCCTGTGATCTGGCCTTCGTGTTGGTCCCCATTGCTGGGTGAACCAGTGTCAACACTGCTCACCATGGTCACCACGGTACACTGCAGGTTGTGTGATGTTGGGTCTATAGACCTACGAGGGTAGATTTCCAACTCCGTCTTAAAGATCACATTTCCAGGGTCATTGGTGAAATCCTCAGTGCACAGCTTGTCCAGTTCAGGCATGCTCAGTGCCCTTATCTCTCTCAATTTAGAGCGTGACAGGCCTCCATGTGCGCGGGCATTGCGGGAGCGCAGTACTGGTGGTGTGTGTACAGCAGGCTGGTTCAGAGAGGCCTCATTTCTCACCTTCTCCTTCATAACAGCTTCTGTGGTTTGATTTGGAGGAGTTAATTCAGAGATGGTGGTGACTGGAGTGGAAGATGAATTCTGTGGATACGGTAGAGATGGTGATGAGCTTAAATGGTCTACACACGAGCTGAAACTCCTTCTCAAGGAACGGCTGTCACCGGACTGACTGCTAACAGATCCGGCATAGCCAGATAACCTCCGATTCAGGGGTGGCTTTGAGTTGTTGGCATAAAATGGTATGTCTATACACTTCACGACAGATCGATCAAAGCTGGCTAGATTCTCAAAAGACTGGATTCTTTGACGAACTGAGAAGGGGTTTGGGTCGAGAGACCCACTAGTGTCTGTAGAGCAGCTCCTGCGGTCTAGTCCCCTTAGGTACAGTTTGGATATGCTTGTTTTGAGACTAGAAGCAGCATCTTTGTTATTTGAGTTCCTGAGGAGATTTTCTTCCTGGCCATTGCAATACACCTTTTCAGCAGTTTCATTTGCTTTAGTACCATTATGCTGCAAACAAGTGGATGAAGAATTGATTGATTCTAATAGGATTGTGGGCCTTCCAAGAGAAGAGTCTGAATTAGATTCCTCCAACTCAACTTGATCAAGCGACGCCGAGGCTAAGCTTAAATGGCTCGCATTTACAACTTCCTTGCGTGTCAGCACAGGTGTCGACGATGAAGAGGATGAAAGTCGTACCTCAATGAAAGTTCTTTGAGTGTTGACGACAGTGACCTCTGATTTTGAGACTTGCTCCTTTAGATCCGAGACTTGCTCCTTCTTGGAAGACTTAAGCTCTTCTTTGGCTGTGTTGATGGAATTTGTCTTTAAGACACTGGACACAGGTTGACTTTGGTCAGTTTTACAAGAAGTAACCCTGATCTTCTCAGATGTTCTGGTGGATTTAGGGCTACCAGTTGGTGTGGTTCTTTTAGAGACAAGTTTAGGAGACTGACTTGGGGAGCTGAGACCCTTTTTCTGTCCTAGACTTTCCATCTTGGGCGATCTAGAGACAGACTGTTCTTGGTCTTTGGATTTACTCTTAATACTTAGACCCTTGAGTTTAGAAGAGGTATTTGTCTTTTTATCATCAGCTTTGAGTCTACTTCTCAGCAGGGGCGAGACAGGGCTGTCATTAGGGGATTTAGTTCCCGAAGATTTGACACAATAAGAGGTGGATTTACTCTGGGTTTGGGAGAGTGATGATTTCAGGTCAGATATAGGATGAACTTTCTCTCTCTCCTTGTCTTTTTGAGCAACTGTAGAGGAGGCCTGCCCACTAGTTTTGCCATTGGTATAGTTTAATGCCTTGGGCTCTGACACAGTTGACCCCAACGGCACTTGCCCAGTGTTGAGTTTCTCTACTGACAGAGATGCATCTGGGAGCAACTTAGTTGTCCTCTCTTGATTCGTTGGTGTAACATGACAGTCGCTCTGAGTAACAGCGGGATAAATAACATCTGTTGGTGTCTGGGAGATTTGAACAGAATTTGAAATGGTTTCACATTTTTCATCAGTTTTGCAGTTTGATGGTGTTCTCTGAGATGCACACGGTGCCTCATCTTGTGTGGGAGTGTGTCCACTATCCCTATTTAAGAGAGCATTACCTGAAACTTGAGGGCAATGTGGATCTGGTAAATTAGAGACAGAATGATTCTCCTTGTCTTGCATTGTGAGTAATGGAGGGTTGTGGAGATTCATGCTAGCAAGTGTCTTGTCAACCGTCTGGCTATTGGCCATGCTTTTTCTTTTTGGCGGAGAGCTGCCGCCTGATTGGCTGAAAGCAGGCTGACTGACAGTGCTGAAACAGAGCTCAACCTCCTCCTCATCTGAGTCAGTGTCCTGAGGACCCTCACAGTGACCTTGAGACGGCTCTACTTTGACAGGGCTGTCTGCAGAGTCACTCTCAGAGTCACTATCTTCCACCAGACTGTACATATTTGGTTTCTCTCCATGTCCTTTCTCTAGAGGAACAATGTCCTCTCCCAGATTATTAAAGTTCCTTGAGTAACTATTTAAAAATGTCTTTCCTACAGGAAAATGGCAAGTGCTGTTCCCCACATCTAGGGCTGAGAAATCCAGAAGGTTAGGTTGTGATTGCGCTGCAGTCCCTCTCTCATCTTCTTTACGGCACTCCTCTGTTTTTGCACTTGCATCTGTGGAACCCAAGACACTTTGGTCTTTTTCTTTGCTTTCTGCCGTGTTTAGTTCAGTTATGACATCATCAATATTAGTGACGGGAATACTGTTGCTGTGGATTGCTGATGCATGTTTTGCATTCATTTCTGATGAAAGGCTTTCTTGCGCTGCAACAAGAGTTTTGTCCATATGATCACTTTCCTCTGGAGGATGTCTAGTTGTCTCTGTTCTAGACGAACCCTCACAACCAGAAGACATAATCAGGCTAGAAAGTCGATCTACAGCTGCAAATATGGACAAAAATACAATATGGTTACATGTTACCAGAAAAATCATTTTCAGTTATTACAAATGTTGAAGTCAATTAAAGGATTAGTTCACTTCAAGAATAAAAAATTCCTGATTAATTACTCACCCCCATGTCATCCAAGATGTTCATGTCTTTCTTTCTTCAGTCAAAAAGAAATTAAGGTTTTTGAGGAAAACATTCCAGGATTTTTCTTCAATGGTGGCCAATGGGTTAAAGGTCCAAATTGCAGTTTCAATGCAGCTTCAATGGGCTCTAAACAATCCCGGCCAAGAAATAAGGGTCCTAAATTAAAAATGTATATACTTTTTGACCACAAATGCTCGTGATGCGCATGCGTGTCTTCACGCATTGCATAATCACGGAAAGGTCACATGCGGTTAGTTCTTTGTCTGTGTACTTCGGTTCAAAAAAGTACGGCAGGGCAAAATACTCTCATTTTCTCCTCCAACTTCAAAATCGTCCGATGTTGTTTTACCTTTTTTGTGAAGGGCATTTGACTTTCTTTGCACATTCGCTTTGTAAACACTGGGTCGGTGCTTCCACCTACACCACACATGCGTGATTACGTAACGCGTGTGGTCGAGCTAGTGCAAGACAAACATTTGTGGTTAAAAAGTATAGCAATTAAATTTTTATTTTTAAGAAGATGGCCGATCGTTTTACTAGATAAGACCCTTTTTCCTTGGCTGGGATCGTGTAGAGCCCTTTGAAGCTGCACTGAAACTGCAGTTTTGGCCTTCAACCCGTTGGCCACCATCAAAGTCCATTATATGGAGAAAAATCCTGGAATGTTTTCCTCAAAAACCTTAATTTTGGATGACATAGGGGTGAGTAAATTATCAGGAAATGTTTATTCTGGAAGTAAACTAATCCTTTAATCCTTACGTCAATTTGCACTTCAACCAAAAATAGCAAGTTAAAACATGGCAAACAATTAAAGAGAATCGCTGGATGTAATGACTTTACACCAAGATAAGTCCTACCATATAAGTGCACTGTTGAGGCCTGCGAGACAAGCTACAAATTGTCTGTTTTATATATCAACATTCCTTTGGAAAACTATTCCAACTAATCCTTTCCATTCTCCAAAAATATGCATAGCAAATTATACTAAAAGAGACCCAGATCAGTACCGTTGCAGTTAATTTCATAGTCTGATATTTCACTGATTCTGTTATTCATTATTGTTGTTCAAAGCCAGCACCACAGAGCCAAACTCCATAGGAAACTTTGGACTACTACGAAATATCTTCTCTGAGAAAAAAGGTGAGTCTCACTCCGAGCATAACCAGGGATTGCTGGGAAACAAAGACAATCCACAGAGAGAATTTTTGTATTGTTTCCAGTGATGTAATACTGGCATCCTGGAGGCATATTTTCTAAGACTTTGCTTAGTTTTATCTGAAGCTGGCACCTCTGAATATTCCATTCTCAATTAAACAGACAAATGTAAAACATGCATAATTTCCTGAATTGTATATTTACAATAAATGTATATTTAACAGGGCGTAACTGAAAAAGCTAGACCTGGTGGTGCATTCAACATGATTAAGTGCATGTTATTCTTAACATCGTACACACAGCTGATAAATGCTCATATTTACATAAATGTATATGAGCATATGCTCTAATGTATATGATGAACAAGATCAATCACATACAGTATAAACATGAGATGACGGCAGGTATAGACAGACAAAGGCAGACACGTAACAAATATATTAATACACTATAAAACGGTTGGTTTTGGAAGCTATTGCTCTGCATGATGAGATTCAAAAGATCTGCTAGTAGGAAATGTTTTGACCAATGTGTTACATCTTTTATTTAAAATTTGAATATGGCGGTCAGAGCAATAACACCAAATCTAATTTCTAATTGACTAACGGCCTCTAGGAAGCATTAGCGCTCTCTACACATCTACGGTGGCTACGGTAGTAAAGTAATCAATAGTCACCATTGACAAATAGCCAGGAGCCTGCAGTTCCCTTTGAGCTGGTGAAGGGTACTGCCAGAAAGGGGAAGCCTGTAGTACTCCTATCTCTTTAAGGCAGCATGGGAAAAGACAGACTGATCTCTTTATTGCAGTGGCAATTCTACCTGTGCTAACAGTCAGTCAAGGATATTTTATACAAGATCTGTTTATCCTGCTATATTGTGATATATGAATTATACAATTAGGAAACAGCTTTAAATTTGCTGGAGCACCACAGTCTGCGGGAAGGGAGGAGGGAATGTGGATAATACTTTAACAAGCCATCTAGAGCAATGTAACACAGCACTGACTACTATTCTTGATCACAAAAAATGCATATGCTGATTATTAGATTGCCAGTGTAAATTGGGATCAGTATCAGTATAGTTTGCAAATGTAGTGTAGAGAAGATTAGGGAAAATATCACGTAAGGTTTTAAAATTATGTTTTAAGGAACTGTTAATCCAAAAATTAAATCCTTTATGTTGTTCCAAACGCCTTGTGATTTTCTTTTTTCCACAGAACAAAAAAGGAGAAACTGTATAGAGAGATTGTCTTTCAATTACAATTAACAGAGACAAGAAGGATGGAAAAGAACCACAAAAGCAGCCCATACGACGTGTGTACTATTAGAAGTTTTTTCTTTTTTGAGATGAATCATATTCGACCTTAACTGTATGAAAAAGAGAGAGTTTTAAAAATTTCTCCCTGTGTGTTCCACTGAAGACAGAAAATCATACAGGTTTGGGACAACACAAGTATGGGAAAATTATGTGAGGGGCGAACTATCCATTTAAAAGGGATCGTCCTTATTTTGGAACATCTAAATGAGCAGACATACATGGGACAACCCATCACCAAATCTATTATTGACTTTATCATTGGTCCAACTCCAGGAAGCAATAGATACAATATGCTGGCTGCAACTCACCTGAGACTGGCTTTTTAATCTCTAAGGTCAATGTGAGTGGCAGGTTGTG
The DNA here is from genome assembly GCA_019740295.1 of Labeo calbasu. Lineage (NCBI taxonomy): Eukaryota > Metazoa > Chordata > Actinopteri > Cypriniformes > Cyprinidae > Labeo > Labeo calbasu. The sequence goes on along the minus strand of JAHKKF010519311.1, from coordinate 6,023 downwards.
CATGAGGTCGCAGATCTCCTGATAGGTGGATGTACACACAGGGGTGTCGCCAATTGTTACAATCTCATCACCAACGCTCATCTTCCCTGAGGCTTCCTGAAGGAACAGACATGAAAGAAATGGGTGAAATACATTCCTCAGATTTATTCTGGAGATAAATCTATTATTCTGGATCTCATCCATGCCTCCAAGCACAAGCAGCTGTCGGACACCAAGTATCATCTCAACATGGGAATCGTAAAGAACTTAACAATTCTGGTACCTTAACTGTTCCATTAACAATTCATTCAGTCTTTTAGGGAAGGGAAATTAAAGGGATAGTTCACCCAAAAATGAAAATTCTGTCATAATTACTAACCCTCATGTCATTCCAAACACGTAAGACCTTCGTTCATCTTCAGAACACAAATTAAGATATTTTTTATGAAATCCGAGAGCTTTCTGATCCTGCATAGACAGCAATGCAACTACTGTATCACATTCAAGGCCCAGAAAGGTAGTAACCCTAGTGAAAAATAGTACACTTAAGCACAATTTATTTGTATGTACTTTAGTATAACTAAATGTATTTGTGGTACAATATAAACAGGTACATTTAAAGTCTGTTAAACTGGAACAACTAATTTTGTATTAAATGGATTTTAGCTGTGCAAAAGCAGTGCTGAAGTTCAACTAAAGTTATAATAAATATACTTGTTTGTGCTAAAGTGAAACTATTTAAAGTATACTTAAGTACACTTTAAATATCCACTCTTGTATTTAAGTTTTGAAATGCAGAATTCACTAAGCATAAATTTAAAATGTATTTTGCTGACATTACAATTACAGTTAAGTTACACTGTAAGAGTGTTGAACATACAATAATGTTATACTAATAACAAACTTAAGTCATACTATCCTTTAACCTTTAAGTGACTTTGAAATACATTGCAATAGCATTCCAAGTAAACTTGAAGTGTGCTAATGGCATCACCGACCCTTACTACCTTACTGGGCCTTGAACGTGGTAATTACTGTCTATGCAGGATCAGAAAGCTCTCGGATTTCATCAAAAATATATATTTGCGTTCTGAAGATGAACAATGGTCTTGCGGGTTTGGAACGACATGAGGGTGAGTAATTAAGAAATTTCATTTTTGGGTGAACTATCCCTTTGATAAATAAATAAATAAAGGTGGCATAAGTGCAATTCTTTAATTGGTCTTAATACATCAAACAACAATACTAAGCAAACAAAATGTGTTAACATTTTCCATTCATTTTTTAAAAAAAATAAAATGCATGTACATATTTAGCTACACATTGTCATGTATACATCCATCCTGTAATTAGACTGAAGCCTCACAGTTGTAAACTGTTCTTTTTAGTGAATCTTTTTTGATTATTAACACAGACTCATTCGACTCTTTTATTTGGGAACTGGACTATACTGGTTAAATTATATGATTTTAATTCACCAAAAATTCTTATAAAAGTCATTATCTTTGTCATTTTGCGGCTTTTAGCTATAGATTCAGTAGTTTTCTGGTAGCACCACTAAATCAGTAGTGCAGGAAACAGAGTATTTTATGTCAGAGTATTTTAGTATGATATTATGTTTAGTATGACATCTTCCACATTGGTAGAAGAATGAACATGAGAAACCATCAGCAGAATCAGTTTTTTTTTGGTTCTGATCATTTTCTTTTTCAAAGTCTCTCTTGCTTGAATACAGCCTTAGTTGAATGTTAAAAAGCATTGCAATCAATCAAAACATTCACAGTTTCCAACCTACCCTTTCAGCAACACCTCCTGGTCTCAGTCCTGTGATCAGCACCTTAAGTGGGGCGGATTTAATCTCCAGATCCAGACCAAAAGACTCGGTCTCACTACGCTGGAGCACTATTGTTTCAATGGTGCAGACCCCTGCTAACTCACTGGATTCCCCCTTTTTGCAGTGCAGCATCCTGCAGGGTGGCCGTGTGCTGTTCTGTGTAACCTGGGCAGGGGTTGCTGGGAGTAAAGGTGGTTCTTCACCCTTGGTCCTTTGTGGAGGATTGGGGCACTCAATGCTCATCATGCTCTTGACACGAGTCACCGCTTTGTGCTCCAGCTTGGGTGAGCGTTTGACCTCCTGCCCTTCTCGAAGTGGCTCTTTTTTGACGCCCAAGTTTGTTCCTCCCGCTGCCTCCATAGAACGAATGGGCATGAAGGGAGATTCGCCACCAGGCGGGCCGCTAGGTCCTTCCTCAGATTCGAGAGAGCTACCGTAAAGCGGAGTAGCTGGTTCGCTGCTGATCTGTCTGTGGCTCTCACTGCTATCCTGGCTTTCATCGTCGACCTCGAGAGATGACGTGGCTATTACGATACCAGAGTCTTCCTCTTGGTGGTGATGGTGGCCGCTATCCGAGACGGCGCGGTGAAGGCGACGGAAGGGGCCACTGTCCTCTTCAAGACCGGTTTCGTCGTCGCTAGGCTCATCCTCATAGCAGATGACCCGGCGCTGCCGAAGAAGTGGGCTACGTACAGAACTCGGGCTGCTTCCCACGCTGGCCTGTTGGGGTGTGTCTGCAGTGCGACCAGCCCCTGCAGCGACTTTACAACATTCTGGGGTTGTGGGACTACTGTCTGATCCTCTGTAGGAGCCATCCCGATAGACTGTTATGATAAGAGGACAGGAAACACAAGCTTTAGTGACAAACTGTTACTGATCTTTTTATCAGCATGACACTTGAGATTCAGTAATGTTACCATGTGGCTGAGGTGCTGCTGATTCCTCCATAGACGTATTACAGCTCCTGCTACTGTTCAGCATGTCATCATCACTGGATCCCATCGCCATTGTCTCAGAGAGGGAAGACTGGCTGGGTACATCGTGAACCGAGAAATACTGTGACAGCTCTGCCTCTGAACTTAATGAGCCTTGCTGCAGGGTCAGATGAAGATAAACAATTAAAATCATTCTGAAGACCAAGAACATGAAAGGATTAGTTCACTTCCAGAATAAAAATTTCCTGATAGTTTATTCACCCCATGTCATCAAAGATGTTCATGTCTTTCTTTTTTCAGTCAAAAAGAAATCAAGGTTTTTGAGAAAAACATTCCAGGATTTTTCTCCATATAGTAGTGGACTTCAATGGAAGCGGGTTGAAGGTTCAAATTGCACTTTCAATGCAGTTTCAAAGGGCTCTACATGATCCCAGCCGAGGAATAAGGGTCTTATCCAGAAAAACGATCAGTCATTTAAAAAAACAAAAAAAATTTCAACCACAAATGCTCATCTTGCACTAGCTCGATTTCACGCATTACGTAGTCACGTTAGAAAGGTCACGCGTGACATAGGAAGAAGTACCGACCCCGCATTTACAAAGCGAATGTGCAAAGACAGTCAAATGCCCTTTGTAAAAAAAATATTTTGAATATTTGTGTGAGGAGAAAATGAGAGTTTTTCATCCTACCCTACCTTTTTGAACCAAAGTACACAGACAAAGAACTAAATTGTTTCACTAGATAAGACCTTTATTCCTCGTCTGGAATCATGTAGAGCTCTTTGAAGCTGCAGTGAAACTGCAATTTGGACCTTTAACCTGCTGATCCCCACTGAAGTCCACTATATGGAGAAAAATCCTGGAATGTTTTCCTCAAAACCCTTTTTTCAAAAAAAAAAAAACATTTTTTTTCGACTGAAGAAAGAAAAACATGAACTTCTTGGATGTCATGGTAGTGAGTAATCCTTTAAGTAGTGGCCCAAAAAGTAACTGGATGCTTAAGTCACACTTAAAAATGTTACTGTCACAAAATACTAAACCAATTGGCTTCTGCAAACAAATCATGCTAGACTGTCTTTAAAATAAATACCAACTGGTTTGGTATTTTGTTATTTAATGCAAAGGCGTTCATTTTCTTCCCATTTTCAGTGTGACTTAAGTGCCTGAACACTTGTTTCATTATACCTAATATGCAATTCAAATAAAGGAGTTTTATGGTTTGATAAATTCCAAGTCTATTTTCTCTGACAAGTTGAGTCCTGTGTAGACTAAAGCTTCTAGTTTACCCTGCTGGCTGGCTCCAGGAATCTCTTCATGGTCCAGCTGAGAGCAGGATTACCCTCACCCTGCTTGACTTTAACAGTGGGAGATGGACTCTTGGATGGCAGGCCTGTGAAAGAGAGCACAAAAGAAAACGACAGTCGAAAAATAGCTGTATATCTCGCCGAGGTACAAACCTCTGATTTCCAGTCTAATCAGAGACTGCATCAGAATTTAAATATTTGGAAACTTAATATGAACTTAATAAATCAAAGCCAAAAGAGAGCCCTGTGGTTTTTAGAGCCCTGAGAAGAATGATAAAAAGCGGCCACAGTCAGACCAAAACAAAACAGGCAGGTTACCGAGTGTGTGGGAAGAATGACTATCTCTGTGAGTGGAGCGAGTGATCACTTCATCCATCTCCTGTTCAGACACCTGAGGGTGAGAGATGATGATACAAAACACTCAGTCACTGAATCTCATGGATCATCAAAAAACATTGCTATTTCCTTAGCTTAAGGTTTAATTAAATATCAAGTATCATACAGTATTTTGATCCGATGTTTACCTTAAAATGAGGCAAATGACAAAATATCATTTCTGACCACCAGGCGGCACTGTGATTTAAGCAGAATAGTCTGCCTTGAATCTTCTTTATAATTCTGTTTTTTATTTAACCTCACACGACTATTTTTATATCTATATTTTTATATCTATGTCAGACTGTTTCTGGCATTTTACATTTAGGACTATCGATTACATTTAAACAATATGAACCATTTAGCCCAGTTGTTTTGATACACACTTTGAAGCACTCTGCTGCAGGCTGATCCCCATTTGCCTTTGTACAACTCTCCCAGAAAAGGCCCGACTGACTTGAGATGAGATCAGGTTTTGCCAGATCTATTTCGGTTGACTTTTATTGTTGACTTCAATACAGGTCTCTCTCAACTCAACAGAATCGATCAAATGTACCATAATAAAAGAAACACTTAACATCATGAGCACAAAATACAGACAGTCCTCGTCACATGCACCTGTATGGCAAAACACACTTAAAAACACTGCTGTCTTAAACAAATCCACTCAAGGAACACTTTTCCAGCTCCTCTGTATCTGAGTCATAAGCCTTGGGCCATATGCGTTTATGCCTACAGGAACAGATCAAATACATAAATAAAACTCTTTAAAATTATATGTTAGGTGCTGATTTAATAATTAATGACCCTTTAAGAAAGTCTTCTGACCTTGTGTCACATGGAAAGTGTTAAGCTAGTCCTAACACAGCTCTGTTCACGGCACATTAGCATTGGCTCTCATTTATCAGGCCAAGCGAACAGTCAGCATATTCTAACCACCAAAATCTACCACTGTACCCCACCCCAGTGCACATTTTTCAACATCTTGATTCATTAGGTGGATGAAAACCAAGTTGCACCAGCAGCAGGGGGAAAGGAATGTTGTTTACGTTTTGTCGGGTTTCACTGAATCATGCTAGGAGCAAATTACAACTTAACAGGTGAATAGTGCTTCTGATTTCCACATGCAGCAGTCTGACAGAGGAAGAGACCCTTGTGACTGAAGTAGTGTGACCACAACACCACACTGATGGTTGGGGTTTATTCATTCATTCATTAAACCAGGTTCCAACACTAGGGGGTTTTTACATTATTAATATTTCTACAGACATTAAATTTTTAATTTTTTTTTTTCATAGAGCATAACCCTAAAAAAAGCTAGATAGTTAGCTACCACAGATTCTCAGTTAATGAGATGATAGTTTGTAAACACAGTAATTTCTATATTGAAATAAGATACCATGGTGGAGCTCCATATGTGTGTCTGTGTTCGGCTCTTACTTTGGGGTTTGGATGTCGGCTGATGATGAGGCTGACTGGGCCGGGTCCACATTCACTCAGGATAGCATAGGCTTCGCTCAACGCCGCGTGTCTCAGGCTCACAGAGTCCACCTCCAGGAGCTGGTCTCCTCGACTGATATACACATGCACACATTAG
>JAHKKF010519310.1:4490-18606 GCA_019740295.1 Labeo calbasu | reverse complement strand
TAGACATATACATACATATACACACATATATATATATATATATATACACATATATATACACATACACATACATATACATATATACCTATATATATATCTCAGAATAAGAGTCTAAACAGCTGTAAGAAACAAATCCATTAAGGTGTTTTAACTTTAACACGTCACTTCTGGCCAAAATAGGATTCCATAATCTATAATAACGCTTCTTCCAATAAAAGTCCATCCCCTGTTGTCCTCTCACATCAAAATCCATCCAACACATTTGCTTAGAACTTGGAAGAAATGGTTGGAAGTTACAAATGTCTTATGATGGATTTCTCTCTTAGAAACATGCAGCTTTTCACTTCAAAGAATACTAATTGATGGACTGGAGTGGTGTGGATTACTGTGATGTTTTTATCAGCTGTTTGGACTCTCCTTCTGACGGCAGAGGATCAAGTGATGTAATGACAAATTTACATTTACATCTTGGATGCCCAGCTAATTTCTATTTTTGGTTGAAGTATGCCTTTAAAATGACAATTAATGTTTATTCTGACCTTGTGGTATCCCGTATCTCCGTTCCACTCCTGTGGGGTTGGATGGAGTCATGCAGTCCATGGTCACCTCCTTCCGTAAGCACTTATCAATGTCCACCGCGCTGAAGAAAGCCACTGACTGCGGCAGATCCATCATTCCCAGTTTGTAAGCAAACATGCACCTGAGAACAGACAAAAATATTTGAACATGGACTTTACAGGGCAAAGCCAAAAGTAACAGGAATCAAAGTTTGGTCCTTACCTGGTGAGCAGGTTGGTGATCTGCAGGGCCAGTGAGGCTCTATGGCGATCTTCGCTCGTCACCAGATAACGCACCTCATCGTGAATACTGACGCAGAAGCGGCCGTCAATGTCGTGTTCCTCGAACAGCCACCGCATGGCCACCAGCATTAAATGGAGATAGTCCACTGCTGAACTCTGAACCACCCAGTTTACTCGGCTGGTAATGAACTAAAACACAATAGAAGTTTCATGAATGGAAACTAACTTCAATTTTGCTCAATTAGCCTTCCTGTAGCTCAAACAGTACAGCGTGGCGCTAATGTTTAAAAGCAAGAACTGGTTAAAAATAAAATTACTTGTATCTTGAATGCTCTGGATAATCATTCAAGTGTCTACCAAATGCATAAATGCACTAAAACCATGGAAACTGACCTCTTCTTGAACAGCAGAAGGTTCCAGAGCTCTGGAAATCCTGCAGCCCAGCACTGGAGTTGCTGGTTCCTCAGAGTGGGCGATACTTTCCAGCTTATTGAACATCTCTGATTCTGTACCGCCCACCCATACACGCTGTCCTGTGAGATTCCACTTCCTCATGCTCCCCCTAGTGGTGCTTCAAAGATTAAACAAGTATAAAATGCAGTTATGTCCAAAACAGACTTGCTTAAAACAGCTTGTGTTGCAAGGTAGTTAACAGACCTCTGAGTTGCCAGTTTGGAGATTTTACGCAAATCTTGGAGTGAGACGCTGCCATCCTCAGCTCTTTCCACCTCCACATCCAACTTCTTTACCAACCACTCCCCTTCTTCAGACAGGTGATATCTGTACACGCAACATATTAAACAATAATTTTTTTTTACATTTTAAAACAATATATATATATATATATATATATATATAAATACAATTATAATTTAATACTAATAGTATATCATAACATGAATAACTTTAAAATTTAATACTTTAAAAGTTTTCAATAATTTAATCAATTAAAATATATAGTATATATTATTAAAATTAATAATACCCTTTAAATAATACAATTTGTACAATACAATGTTTTTTATTATAATATTCTACAATATATTAAGTAACTAGTAAATAACTTTTTTGAATAAAACCTTTTTGAACTATATTTTGAGTAATATATTACAACTAAATATATTATTTTAGTTTTAATTCTATTTTTAATAATAACATTTTATATTGTAATATTTTAAATAATACAATCAATTTAATACAACTTAATATATCATATAACATTAAAGACGTTTTTAATATTAACTTTTTTAATAAAAGCAATTTTGAACTATATTTTGAATGATGTATTATAACTTAATATATTATTTAGTATTAATTATATTTTTAATAATAACATTATATATTTTAAACAACGCATTTCAACCTAATATATCATTTAGTATTAAATATATATTTAATACTAACATTTTATATTGCAATGTATTTCAACTTAATATTTCATTTAGTATTAATTATATTTTTAGTAATTACATTTTATATTTTGAATCATGTATTTTAACTTAATATTTCATTTGGTATTAATTATATTTTTAATAATAACTTTTTATATTTTAATAATATTTCTAGTAATTAATGTAATACTATTTAGTATCATAATATTGATTAATTATATTTTTATAATATTTTATATTTTGAATAATGTATTTCAACTTAATATATTTTTTTTAATTACATTTTTAATAATTACATTTAAGATTTTGAATAATGTATTTTAACTTGTATAATTTAGTATTAATTATATTTTTAATAATAACTTTTTATATTTTAATAATATTTGTAATAATGTAACACCATTTAGTATTACATAATATCAATTAATTCTATTTTTAATAATATTTCATATTTTGAATAATGTATTACAACTTCATATATTATTTAGTATTAATTATATTTTTAATACTAACATTATATATTTTGAATAACGTATTTCGACTTAATACATCGTTTAGTATTCATTATATTTTTAATAATTTCATTTTATATTTAGAATAATGTATTTCAATTTAACATATAATTTAGTATTAATTAGTTTAATAACTTTTTATATTTTAATAATATTCGTAATGTAATACTATTATGCATCATAATATTGATCGATTGTATTTTTAATAACGTTTTATATTTTGAATAATGTATTACAACTTAATATATCATTTAGTATTAATTATATTTTTAATAATAAATTTTAAATTTCAGTAATATTTGTAATAATGTAATACTATTTAGTATCATAATATTGATCATGACTTTTATTTTTAAATAATTTTTATATTATTTTTGTTTTATATTTTGTTTTAAGTTATTTTTATATAATTTTTTAATAATTGAATTATGATAATAAAATATAATAACATTATTTATACATTTGAACTTTTTTTTAATAACATATTAAACAGCTGAGTAATAATTTAATGTCTGTCTTATTTCTTTAAAGGTAAAGTGTGCATTTATTTTTTTTTTTTTATTTATTTATTTTTTTTGCCTACCTGCGCAGTCCTTTGGTAAGTGCGTACATCTGACGAGCTTTATTAGCTGCTTCCTGTTGGCTTAGTCTGTGATTAAACTGCATTAGAAGTCGTTCTGCAAACGGCTGACCTGCCCCGTAAATCCGGCCATAGTTGAAGACCTTGGCATGTTCACGGCTAATGCCCACCGCATCTGCCGTACGGCTGTGCAGGTCTGTGCCCTGACTTTTCTTTCCCTGGAGTGTCATCCACCCAAATGCTGTGCATCCTGGAAATCAGAGATCAAGAATGACCTATACACATAAGAAACACCATTTGCCATTTATATTTTAAGTAAGTTTGCATTTTCTTCTTGGAATTTGCATCTTGGAATCTAATGGCTGGGAAAGTGCGTCTACAATACCATGCATTCCTGCAAATTGTGCTTCGCCAAGTGTGGCAGCGATCCACAGCTCTTGAGAGTCCACATCTGCTCCCACCAAATGATACCCAGGAGGCACCTGCACCATGGCCTTCAGCTCACTGCCTACACGATCTTTCTGCAAACACACACAAACAGAGAATTATGGCAGCCCAATTCCATCACAATTAATTATGCTTTGGTAAATCATAATTACAACAGAAAAAGTCATACTGACAAAAAGCAGAAATTATGAGATACTACGTCATAAATAGGGTTGGATATCATTTGAATTTTATCGATTCCGATTCTGATTTCGATTTTGCTTATCGATTCTGATTCTTAATGTTTCCTAGTTTCGATTCCAATAACAAAGTCAATAAAAAATTAGGTCAAACATTTTGTTCTGTATTTTTTACAAAGCTTTCTGTTGCAGCCTACAGAACACTTATGCCTAAGAGGATCTTTTGCCAAAAATGTCCACAGCAAAAACAACTAGACTAGTATAAATTTTAAACATTAAATTGTTAAAGACAAGTATTTGTGTTCTTGGATTAACATTAATGACATTCAGCATGTTTATTAGGCTGCTGTCTCTTTAACACTGAATGCACGCGGATCTAAAAAATACCGTTACACATGCGTTTTCTTTCTCATCTGTTCACTTTCACTTTTTGACACGGCTGTGTTTATGATGATATATTGACGTATTTTTGTGCATATTGGGTGGTAAATGTGAAAGAGAAGTCAGATCCGGCCCGGAACGACCTTTTCTGCAGTGGAAATGCATGGAACAGTTCGAGAACGGACACAGGCTTGAATCTGACCCGGGATCGCTGTGCTCTGCTGTGCTCGCGCTTCAGATGTGTGCACTGCACACAAATAGTGCACAACTTCTTTCCCTTCCTGCGCTTAAAACATTTGATTTTAAACTTTAAAATCATATTAAAATCCGAACGTAGGAATCGATCAACGGAACCGAAATGCACGTGTCTTATCGAATACCCGGTTATTAGAAATTTGGAAGCGGTTCTCGATACTCAACCCTAGTCATAAATACAACAAAAAGGTTGAAATTTTGACAAAAAAAAAAAAAAAAAAAAATCATAATGACATAAAAAGTAGAAATTATGAGATACTATGTCATAATTATGACAAAAGTCAAAATGATAAAATACTGTCATAATTATGACAAAGTAGAAATGATGCGATACTACGTCATAATTACGACAAAAAGTAGAAATTGGAATGCTACACTCTGACATAAAAAGTTATGACAAAGGTTGAAATTGACATAAGTCAAAATTAAATTATGACAAAGTAGAAATTATGAGATACTGTCATAATTCAGACAAAAAGTAGAAATTATGAGATGTTACATTATGAAGTTGAAGGTTGAAGTTTTGACGTAAAAAAGCATAATGACAGAAATTATGAGATACTATGTCATAAGACAAAAGGTCAAAATCTTGCAATACTGTTGTCATAATTATGACAAAACGTATAAATTATGATATGCTACATTATGACAAAAAGTTCTGACAAAGGTTGAAGTTTTGATATAAAAAGTCATAATGACATAAAAGTAAAAATTATGAGATAACATAACAGAAGTTAAAATAATAAGATACTGTCATTATTATGACAAAAAAGTAGAAATGAGATGCTGCAGGTTGAAATTTGACATAAAAAATCATAATGACATAAAAAGTAGAAATTATGTGACACTGTCACAATTACAACAAAAAGTCAAAATTATGAGATGTTACATTCAGACAAAAAGTTATGATAAAGGTTGAAATTCTGACATAAAAGTCAAGGAAAAAAGTAGAAATTATGAGATACTGTCATAATTATGACAAAAAGTAAAAATTATGAGACACTACATTATAGCATAAAAAGCTATGATAAAGGTTGAAATTTGGCATAAAAAGTCATAATGACATGAAAAGTAGAAATTATGAGATATGTCATAACTATGACAGAAAGTAGAAATTATGAGATGCTACATTCTGACATAAAAAAAGTTATGACAAAGGTTGAAATTCTGACATAAAAAGTCATAATAACATAAAGTAGAAATTATGAGACACTGTCATAATTAGAGGTCGACCGATATTGGATTTTACCAATACCGATAACTAGGTTGGACCACACTGGCCGATACCGATTAATCGACCAATAGTTTTTAAAATGGATACTGAACGGAAAATAAATAGTGCTCTACTACGTAAAAAAAAAAAAAAAAAAAAACATACTTTGTAAATGAATAAAATATTAATATTAATTATATATTAATCATTTTAGTTAGTTCATTGTTCATTAATGTTAACAAAAGCAACTAAAATTTTTAAAATACATCAGTAAATGCTGAAATTAACACTCTAACAAGGAACAATACTTCTATTCTACAGCTTTTATCAATCTTAATGTTACAAATGGACTCATATTGTAAAGTGTTACCATTACATCAACAATCAAGCTAAAGATGACCATCTTTAAATATCTACACCAAGGCCACAGTATTAAAATTGCATACATATGAATATTGTGTACTTTCACAATTTAACTTCTTCTATTCTAGAACATCAAAACATGAAAATATGTTAGTCACACAACGGGCAAATGTGCAGCGCCGCGTCTAGAAGAACTCGCAGCTATCCGCTATCACACACACTGGACACGTCGCGTTCAATTCAAGCGGCGGTCTACAAGACTTTATTTGATCACCAAATGGGCAAAAGTATACTGCTGTCCTTTCTCCACTAATGTAGCATCTAGTCAACAAATTCATCGCTTTGTAATGACATAAAAAAAAAACATACACTACAGTATAATGCACACACCGTTTCGTTGTCAATGTTTTAAATCCGCCTTTGAAGTGTCCCGCTCTGTGCAGCGCGCAGTGTCACATGTCTAAACAAACGGCACGTGCTGACAGTGATTTCCGCCACTAGAGGCCGCTCTCGTGCTCTATAACAAAGACTAGAGGGACTTTACTGTATAATGACGACCTTCTCAGCCGCTCCAGCAATGGACCCAGCCCAGAAAAAACTATCAACATAGATTTTTGCCGATAACTGATAGTCAATAATAGTAATCAATAGTAACCGACTATCGGTGCCGATTAATCAGCAAAACCGATACATCAGTCAACCTGTCTTAATTATGACAAAAAAGTAGAAATTATGAGATGCTACATTCTGACATAAAAAGTTATGATAAAGGTCGACATACTATGACAATTTTGTGAAAAATATGAAAATTGTGAGATAAAAATCAACTCAACTGTCATAATTTCAACTTTTTTTTTTCATTACTTTTTTCTTATGTGGCAGATGTGCTTTCATAGATATGAATGATATAGAGCTAAATCAGTAATGACGGTAAACTATACTAAAAACAATATATTTAAAAAAAAAACTAATAAACAATATATAATAAAATATACAAAATTATGTATTTTTACATAATCAAATTAATCACTTGAAATAATTAATTGTGAACTACCATTCACAACGTGAGCATGCGCTACACTCCACTGTAGGTGTCGTACCCGAGCATTACTTGCAGTCAGCCACGTCGGTTCTACAGCTCTGCGCGTGACTGTTCCGGCTGTGATGACCTGTGGTAAAATGGCACCATATTGTCCTTCCTCAAAGTGTTTATGTCTGAAAAAAGAGCGAAGAGTTTAGATGAGTTGTGATGTTTTCACTTAAATGAAAAAGACACAACAGAAGACATCATTAACTTACAGTTTAACAGTGCGCGGCAGTTCTGCCTTACGGAGCCATACCACCATTTGGGAGCTGAAAAGACAAAACAAGAGATTTTGGATCAGAAATCAGCTATAAGCACCATCCACACATTTAAAAGACTAACCAATTTAAAGGGGACATCGGATGATGTCCAAAAGTTGGTATGGCTCTTTAGAGTCTTCATAAAATGTCTGCAACATACTTTGGTTAAAATTCCTCATTGGTCTTGTAAAACAACACCCTTTTTACCTTGTCAAAAACAGTTCTGTTCACAGCGACCAGTTTCAGTGCATGTCTCTTTAAATGATAATGAGCTGCTGCTCACCCCACTTCTCTTCCGTGTATTCTCTCTTTGTGTATTCAGTGGCACGTTACAATCAAAAACAAAGCGTGGAGAAAATGGTGGACAGTGTACAACTGGCTGAAGGCAGAAATATGCTAATACGGAACCATATGTCAGTGGTTGTGGGTGGGGCCTAAGCAGTATGACATCATACTGCTCAGAAAATCAAAATGGCTTGATAATTGAGACTTTTTGGGGATAAAAAAAAGGGGTGAATGGATTTTTCTCATTGTAGGCTGGTTGTGTCCGCACATTTATATGCAAAGGTGTGAAAGTGAATTTTGCATCCGATGTCTCCTGTAAAAGACAGCTCAGTTGGAACTCTCAAACCTGATGCGTTTTTGAGCATTTCTCCAAAATGATATCATCTTGTTGATCTCCAGTGCTCGAGTGGCGTTGGTGCCGTCCCGTCCTGCCTGAAGCGTACCGTCCTCCATTTTAGACAGGAAGTCTTTAGAAAACGGACTACCCACATTGTTCTCATGTCCGTCCTGGGATTTGAAACAATTTTGAGTGATATGACTATAACTTGAATGAATGCATTATACGATGAGGACAAAAATCTTATACCTTATGAGGCAGTTTGAAGAACCAGCAACCAGGGATGTTGACATCATTGTATGGTCCATTTCCATGGTGATAGGGACACTCGCCATTTCCATTTTCGACTAAAGAATTTAGTTTTTTCTAATAAGTAAATATAGCTATTATTAATAAAAAAGTGAAGTTTGTCCTTTGCAAAGCATTAAATGACATTTAATTTTAAATAAGATTTTAAATAATATCTTACATTACAATTGTTTTTAAATAATATGTTTAATATCTAAATGAATTAATCATAATTTTATACTATTTAATATATCCATTTAATAACATTTTTTAAAATCTTTTTCTATTAAAAAAAAAAAAAAAAAAAATTTACTTTATATAGCACATAATGTTAATGATATTTAAAAATATAACATTTAATAATATTTTTTATAATAAATTACAAAAAAGAATGTTTTGTGTTTTATAATCATAACCTAACCTTGATCCTCTTGGATGACCCTGATGTACTCAGTGCTTCATCATCAAACGCTTCCAGTCGACTCACTTCTTCAACCTACACAGGTGCACAAAAACATGCAGGCATGGATTAAATGAATGCTTTTGAGGAAAATACCAGTCCTAAAACCCCTATTTGGTAACACGCAAAGCTCTAACCGTCTGCCAAACGGCACTGTCAGTCAACATGAAATCATCAGAAGGTGGGCTGTCCGGATACTGGGGCTGCTCCTTTCCCTTGCGCTCACAATACTCCTTATAAATTCTCTCAATTGCCCTGGAAACCAAGTTTTAGAAAAGATGCTGTCAGTCACTGTATATGTGATCTGGGAACACCCATTAGATGTTGCGCTGGGATGTTTTCAGGAAATTTGAAAAATAGGTTGAATGTCAATTATTTGTCAAAATTAGGTTTTCATTGAATTATTATTCTATAACATCTCGTCTATCATCTTTGAAAACATCTTCCTGAAAATTCACTTGTTTAGTGCAGAAAAATAGTGATTTATTGCAACAAGCAGAAGTGACTGTGTCTTTCTCGTTAAGAATGCACTGCTGAGGTCCTTTCCCTTAACACCACAAAAACAGCTAACCTATCAAAATAAACCACGTAACATATTTAATAAAGGTGTATCTAGGCGTGCTATCTAAACATACAAGGGGTGATAGAAAGTTCAGAGACTATGCCTATTCTTGATTTTGGAAAGGGCTCGAACCCAGCTTTCATATGGTATCGAAACCTAAAAAGGGTAAAAATTTCACCTTGTGTTGGGTTTTCCTACATCACATCACATATTTTCCTAATGAACACAGTATCATATTGGCTTTATTTTACCTATACGGACATACAGGTCCTTCACTGTCCTCTGAGGTGTCCAGGTTATCTCTGCGGCCTGGTACCAGGTAACCCCAGCCATGTTGGTCGGTGTAGTACAGGGGATAGCCGTCCCACGTGAGGCCCATTAGCTTAGGCGTGACCCTCATCTGCAGACTGATGAGACTGGCTCCAGGAGACCAGTCCTCGGCCTCAGACATCTTCACACACAGCTTCCGGTACCAGCTGAGCATAAACAACGTACAAAATGTGTACAAAAATGTTGTTCTATTTAAATGGGATAACAGGGAGCGGCACTCACCTGGGGTGGGCCGGTAAGTGCTGTCTCCTTTTTGGCAAGTAGCTGACTGTCTCCTTCAGTCTCTGTAAAAGCTCTCTACTGGGGTCTGAAGCAGCCTGCTCTTCTTCTGAAGGAGGACCTGGATCTAAAACAGAGTGTTAATAATGTTATTGTTCCTCTTATCCTGATTCACAGTTCCTTTTGATCAATTAACATTCTTGATGTTCAAAGTCCTGAAGATTGCTCTCATGAAGAATGATTTCTAATCAGTGAAACAGCATTCACAATAAAAATTTCCATTACTTTTTCAGGCTTGGAAATCACAATTTAAGCACTGTCTGTAAATTAAATGTACATTTTTTATCCTTTACATAAATAACTACTGCAAAATTACTACTCCAAAGAGTGTAACTCTTTTAATATTTTAGATAATATTTGATATAATTATTATATCGAACGCAAGACTCCCGGAGCGAGGATGTATTAGTATTCAAATGACAGTAAAGACATGAATAATGTTCTAGAATACATTTTTTAATTTTTCATAAAAGACTTCTAATCATCAAAGAATCCTGCAAATACAAATTCAGCTCTGCCATTTTGAAATTAAATGTAAATTAATACATTAAATTTAATAAACAAATAAAAAAATTAAAAATTACTTAAATGAAAGAAATTATTTTAAACAGTATTACTGTTACTACTGTATTTTTGATCAAATAAATACAGCCTGGTGAGACTGTCTTTTATTTTTTCAGTTTAATAAATAAATAAATCCAAACAGTAGTCCATTTTATTTCCAGAATGAAAAATACTGTAAATCAACTTGACCATGAAGTAGGTGCAAATTCAATACCAAACATAATTAAAATGTTCAAGCAATAATATTTCATCATAATAAAAGATCAAATGTTGAAAAAAAAACAAACACTTACCCTCGTTCCAGTCTTCGGGTACATTTTTGCTTGCTGCTGCTGTTGCCTCAGCCTCTTGTTTGGCTTTCTTCTTGCTTACAGGTATTTTCTTTTGCTTGAAATCCTGAATATCCCAATCCAAGTCCCACAGCCAGGGATCATCTTTGTACCTGCACAGCATACCATACCTATAATAACTAAATATTTAACTACTGAGGTCTAAACTGAGGACTGTTAGCAAATCCTATTTTATACCTGGCCAATAAAAAGTAATTGTATGTTTCTTAAGGGACAGTTCACCCAAAAAAGACAATTCTCTCATTAATTACTCAACCTCATGTTGTTCCAAATCCTTAAGACCGTCGCTCATCTTCAGAACACAAATTAAGATATTTTTGATGAAATCTGAGAGCTTTCTGATCCCTGCATAAACAGCAAGGGTCCTACCACGTTCAAGGCCCAGAAAGGTACCAAGAACATCGTTAAAACAGTCCATATGACATCAGTAGTTCTACTGTAGTTTTATGAAGCTACGAGGGTGACGCAGAGGAGAAGAATTGTTGAATATAATTTTTATTATAGTTTTTATGCAACAAAAAGTATTCTCATAGCTTCATAAAATTACGGTTGAACCACTGATGTCACATGGACTATTTTAACGATGTCCTTATTACTACCTTTCTGGACCTTGAACGTGGTACGACCCTTGCTGTAAGGTTTTACGGGTTTAGAATGACATGAGGGTGAGTAATTAATGATAAAAAAAATATATTTTTGTGTGAACTATCCCTTTAAGGACTCAGGTAAAAAAAAAACAGGTATGCTGGTGCATGTTTACCGATCATCCTCCAATAACTGGCAGGCATCGTCAGCCAGAACCATCAACGATTTCTTCATCTCTCTCTGCAGCCCTTCATAAGTGGTCTGGGCATCTTCCAAGTACCGCTTCCAGTTCCGATTGACAGGAAGATAGCATACGCCCATTTCTAGCATACCTGCAAGTGTCACTGGGTGGGGACACCTAGAAAAACACAGATGACATGTCATTTCACAATAATATTCCATAATGTATAGCTGGTGGTGAGTTTATGTAAATTAAGTGTCATACCGCTCCATAAAGAGAGGTAACTGTTGAATGAAGACCTCATGTGTGGCCAAAACATCAAGAGCACAATACTGCATCAGCTCCTAACAAAGAAGACAAAATAACTTCAGGAAACACATTATTCATTCATTTATTACCTCATTTGCAATTTCATTAATTTATGAGCAGGAATAAATGTTCATGCAGCATAGACATTTCATGCTCCTTCAAGTAACAGTTCACCTAAAAATGAAAAATTGCTATCAAAGATGTAGATGAGTTTGTTTCTTCATCAAAACAGATTTGAAGAGTTGCAGCACTGCATCACATGCTCACCAATGGATCCTCTGCAGTGAATGGGTGCCGTCAGAATGAGAGTCTAAACAGCTGATTAAAAACATCACGATAACCCACAAGTAATCCGCACGACTCCAGTCTACATTGTTATGTTTTTATCAGTTGTTTGGACTCTCATTCTGACGGCACCTATTCACTGCAGAGGATCCATGTGAGCAAGTGATGCAATGCCAAATTTCTCCAAATCTGTTCTAATGAAAAAAACAAACTCATCTACATCTTGAATAGCCTGAGGTTAGTAAATTTTCAGCAGATTTTTTTTTTTGTTTGTGAACAATTTATTCTAAATATCCTACTTACCTGAAAATTTGTCCGAATGTCTGACATGCTGCCTTTCACGAACAGATCCCTAGCTTCTTTCTTCAACGGTTCTCCTCCCACGTAGAGAGCGTGAACATCAGCAAGGTTATTAATACTACTGATATCAACCCATTCCCATGAGACAATCTGCATTAGAAAATATATACAATGTGTTACTGCCTGGCAGTACTGTAAATCTGACAAAAGCAGCATGCAGGGCTCAACGCTAAGGATTTATTCTACTGGCCCGGTTGGGCCAGTGGTTCAAATTTTTACTTGCCCGGTCAAAATTTTCACTGGCCCTACCACAAAAAAATTAAACAGTTGCTGTTATCATTGTTTTTGACTTATGCTATCTTTTATTTTAATAAATAAGCTTATATGACACCAAAATTGTACATTTTACCAACTAAAATTATACAATTCTCAATTCCAATTTCAATACCACATCTAAACCTATTAACCTATTAAAGTCCAAACATTATTTGTTTGTTCAAAAAAACAATTAATTATTATTAATATTTTATAAGAAAGAGCGCAAACTCAAGGGACTCACCTCAGTCATGGTATTGAGGGTGGAGAGCGCTTGTTATTCACTCCCCCCACCTTCAATCCCTGCCGGACCTGGGACTCAAATCCGCAACCTTTCGGTTACAAGCCCGACTCCCTAACCATTAGGCCACGGCTGCACCGTGGGGATAAATCATACGTGGGCAAAGGAAAGGAAACTTTTAGGATAATATTTGGCGTATTGTACACCGTGATCTTGGTCTGCCTGCTACAGTATTTTTTTCTCTTTGCGTTCGTATTTAGCGTCTTTGGCCTCTGTTAACGGATGTCTAAAGAGTTTGTCATATTTATACACACATGACATTTTGAAAGAAGATTGTATGCAGTTTGTGTGTAAGCCCAGAACAAGAGATCGGTTGAAATACGTCTGGTCGATCGGTGCGTCTTTCTCCACTGTATAAATTATGTATTGATCACTGTTAAAGCTTATACTTTTGTAGGCTATTTGTCCATCAGAGACGCGTCTCTCTGTGATCGCTTAAAATGTTAAATTATCAAGGTTTAAAATCACGTGCAAATGATAAACTTTCATGACGACGCGGCAGTGGCCCGAGCGTCTTTCACGCTGGCCCCGGGCCATCGGGCACTCCTTATTGTCAAGCCCTGGGCATGGTTTGCACAAACCTTCGGGCCCTCAGACCTTCTGCTGAGGCGTTTCATGTGCTCCTTCACTTCTTGTAGACCTTTTCTCTTGCCGTGTTTACTGGCCATCCAGAGTGAGCGCTGGAATCCTGTCAGACCTGAGATTGCCATGTGGAGACTCATTGTATCCAGGAAACGCATTTTGGAGCCCTGCAAAGACCAACCCAAAAGTGCATGTATGATATATACTACAGTCAAAAGTTTTTACACTAAGTTTTTTAATGTTTTTTAAAGGGGTCATCGGATGCCCATTTTCCACAAGTTGATATGATTCTTTAGGGTCTTAATGAAAAGTCTATAATATACTTTGGTTAAAAATTC